>RPOG01004822.1:21351-39385 GCA_008086565.1 Thalassoma bifasciatum
TCTTTTCCTCTAGCCCGACTACAGACTCACGGTGGGCGTGGATCTTATAACACAGCTGCGCTAAAGTGCTGCGCAGAAGTGCGTGCATGTTCATCTATAACGCCACACAAACATCATTTTGTACTAACATATGTGCCACCGTGGTCTTTAAAGGAAAAAAAAAAGCTTTAAAAAGATTTCATTAAAGTAATACAGCGGCTCAATGTGGGTCGTCATGACAACGGAGGTAAACAACAGCCTGGTGCTGCTGCACGCGGAGGAAAACGAAGGAGCTGCTTCCTGACATCAACTCTTCCCTGGATCCAGTGAGATCACTTTAATTTTTGATTTTTGGGCCTGGTATAGCAGAGATTTGTTGTTGATCAATCATTCTTCTTTGAACTGGTTTTCCTTTTTGGTTCCCTGTGGATTAATGGACTGATTGGTGCTTAAAGACTCTCGTGGCAGACAGATCGCTCCTGCACCGACCAACTTTGATTTAATTTAAAAGACTCTTTAAAGCCAACTATCTTTGCTGTTAACTTCTTTTTGGTTTAAAAAGGACTTTTAACTTCTTTAGGAATCATGAAGGAGCATTTTAGGGCTGTATTTTGTCTTCATTCAGTCTGGTTCTGTGCCGTCAGGTTTAAATGTCATTAAAAACCCGTCGCTGACTTATTCCTTTGCCTCTTGTAAGTGATTTGTTCAGAGTCAGAAGCTGCAGAGACGACATTCTCTGACCAATGAGTGACCGGCAGTCCGTCCACGTCACCTTTTAGTATCGGCTTTACTCTCTTAGAACCAGGGTAGAGTAGGTACTAAAAACTGGCGTCTGACGCGTAGTACCGCGCTAATGGAAACACAACACAAACCGGGTAGAGGCGAGTAGAGTAGAGCTGAGACGAGTCAGTGGAAAAGGGCTGTTACATTTTGCACTGACGGATCTTAAAAGGTTAAAAGTCGAGTTTCTAAATGCAAAATGAAGAAACGAGAGTGAGAAAAAGTTGAAGAGCACAGCCTTTAAAAAACTAAAACTGCACAAAAATGTAGATTCAACCTCATTTTCTGTCATTATGGTAAAGACTGAAAATCTTTTTCTCTTTGAACGTGGTCGATTGTTGAGCGCCATACTGCAAAATCTGAAATCTAAGCAAGTCATTATGTCTTATTTTTAGCAACATTTGTCTTACTGTTCTTGATTTGAGCCACATTTACTAGACAAGGTCATAAAAATGTCTCATTTCAAGTTTTTTAAAGACAAAAATGAGGCATCAATTGCTTGTAACAAGTAAAAAAAAATCTGCCAATGGGATAAGATAAAAGATTCTTGTTTTAAGACATCTTTCTAATTTCAAGAAACTTCCCGGGCGGATTCGTCTTACCCGATTGGCTGATTTTTTTGACTTGTTACAAGCAATTTACAATTTAGCAATTCAATATCCAACAGTGAAAAATGTAAATAAATAGGAACACAATTAAATGCTGATGTTTCCTATATTCAGCCTGATAATATATATTTTTTTATGGAGAGTAAAAACAGGAGGAGAAGCTCGTTAAGTTTTGGACTCCAGAGGTTTCTTTTTTTTTTTCCAGTTTTAAGTTTGTTTCTCCTCTTATAATCCAAAAACACCCTGTTCTCCAACAAAAGTACAGTCACAGGGATGATGTAACTGCTGCCACACACACACACACACACACACACACACGCACACACACACACACACACACACACACACACACACACACACACACACACACAGGCCACAGACAGCACATCAGTGTGTCATGCTGTCACTGCNTTTTCCAGTTTTAAGTTTGTTTCTCCTCTTATAATCCAAAAACACCCTGTTCTCCAACAAAAGTACAGTCACAGGGATGATGTAACTGCTGCCACACACACACACACACACACACACACACACACACACACACACACACAGGCCACAGACAGCACATCAGTGTGTCATGCTGTCACTGCTTCTTGACGCGTCGCCTCCTGACAGGATTACACTTGTTGATTTGTTGATGATATCACACACACACACACACACACACACACACTGTCAGCTCATCACCTGACGCCTCAATCCACCACACACCGCGCTGTCAATCATCCCGTTAGCGGCAGCCAAGAAACAAAATGGCTCCCAGAAATATGTGCGGTTCATGTTTTTGGCAGTTTCTCTCTCTTTGCCTCGGCACAGATCCGTGTTAAAGGTACATTCCGTCATTTCGACGTGTGAATCCGAGCGTAAAGTTCAAACCACGTGACAGGAACCTGTTGTCCCTCCTGCGTTGATTGACAGGTCATTAAACAGAAACTCTGGACGCCTCAGAGGATCCGTTAAAAAATGTGTTTTGATGCTGTTTGCACCAAAAAACTCATTTAAAGTCTGTTTTCTCCACAATGAAACTTCTGTTTTTTTGTTTTGGTCCAAATTTACATCACGTCTAACTTTTTAAAACCCCTTTGAGCTGAAGAAATCCAGAAAAGTCTTAATGAAGCAGATTTTTGAAAAAAAAAGGTTCTAATGTTTGTGCAAAACATATATATTTATGGTTTATGAATATATGAATAAAAAAAGGATATATAAAATATTTCATTTTCAGATATCTATGTCTTTTATTCTGATTTTAACCTCAAGATTCTGACTTGTCCTCTCTTTTTTAAAAAAATTTATTTATTCTAATTTAAAGTGTAGACTTTGGATTTCAGTCACAAAATTCTGGATATTTGATCAGAACTTTACAGAACTGAGATTTCTTCTACCAGAGAGTGAATTTTAGCATAAGGGGGACGTTGTTGTTTACCTCCGTTGTCATGATGCTCGACATTGACTATGTTTACATGCACACCATATTCGGATTAGGGTCCATATTCTGACTAAGGCAATATTCCAAAAAAGGTGTTTACATGCTCCACCATCGTGGTGAGCCAATGGACTATTCCCATTTACATGTTAATCAACATATTTTGAATAAACCGTAGCAGTAGTTGTAGTAGCGTCATGATAAGACCACATCTATAAACATTTTTTTGGAAGTGCAGTATTGACATTAGCACCAACTAGTCCCAGATGCTTGTTTATGCGCTATTCTGTGTAATACTTGTATCCGTGGCGGCTGCTGGTCTTTCAAATAGGGGAATCTCATTTTTTTCCAGTGGATGTAAAAACGTGAAGATCGCTGATTTGCTCATTTTGCTGTCAATCAAAAAAAGGGATTCCTTTGATAAGCAGCTGATTTTCAACAAAAGATGAACGTGTTCCTCCTCGCCCGGAAAGTGTAGAGACTTTTGCCTTCTCGCCATTTTGAACATGCGCAGAAGGAAAAAATCCATTACACAGTTTATTCTGGAGAACATTCCGACTAATGTGTTCACATGACCCAATATTCGGGTTAATACAGGCATATGCCAGGGGTGTTATTCGGATTTTTAATGAGCTTAATCGGGTTATGACAATTGGAATAAGGTGTTTACATGACTCATACACAATCAGAATATTGTCATTATTCCGATTAATACAGGAATATGGTGTGCATGTAAATGTAGTCATTGAGCCGCTGTATTACTTTAATGAAATCTTTTTAAAGCTTTTTGTTTTCCTTTAAAGACCACGGTGGCACATATGTTAGTACAAAATGATGTTTGTGTGGCGTTATAGATGAACATGCACGCACTTCTGCGCAGCACTTTAGCGCAGCTGTGTTATAAGATCCACGCCCACCGTGAGTCTGTAGTCGGGCTAGAGGAAAAGATAACCAAACCCAGTAGAGACGAGTAGAGTAGAGCTGGGATTGTAGAGTGGAAAAGGACCATAAATGTAGGCCTGACCCCTACTTTTTTTCCACTGTTCCTAATAATTTTTTCGGGATCCTTCAAAGTTTTTTACACTTTTGTTTTTGGTTCTTTTTAAAGCAGAAGTTGCTCTTTTCTATTATGAGATGAAATAATAAATATCCCATGTCAAACCTTTACACCAGTGAAATCTGCGACACGTCAGCGATAGAAACTTGAACCCGGTTTGGATGAAGCACACGGCTGAACAGAACACTCGAGGCGCTGAAAAGACGCTGAGTCTGGCTTTAAAACGTGAAATAAAAGCCTCTCCAGGATGCAGCGCACATGTCACATTCCTCAATGATTTCACTGCAGGAGCGACAACAATGACAACACGACAGGAGCGAGCGCTGAATGAAGAAGAAGAAGAACACTTGATGGAGAGAGTATTTTCTGATGTGATGGTTATTGATCCGCGCTGAATACAGTTCATTCCCAGACGTCCATAAGACCAGGGCTGAAATAATTTCATTCAGCGCCGTTAAATACAGCGGGCGGCTCGGTGTTTCTGCGAAGGTAAAGCAGAAAATGAGATTTCTTTATTCCAGGACACAAACCTCGCAGGTCTAAGAGGGATCAAGGATGCTCTTGAGGATACTGGTTTCACTGAATGTGTGGAGAGAGCTTTCACTTATTAATGAGTGTTCAGAGCGGCATTGGTCAGCCGCCATTCATCAGCCATCTATTCAAATCAAACGCCGTGTGAAAAACTCTTTGAGTGAACTTGAAGGGAAGGAGAGAGAGAAACTGAGAGAGAGAGAGAGAGAGATAAAGACTCTGCTGCTGAAAAAAAAAAGAAGAGGATCATATCCTCACACGCTCTTTTATTCACACACACTCCTGAAAATTCAACCTCAACGAGCTGATTATCAGACGAATGACAGCGTGGAGTCTCACCTGTCAGGTAAAGGGGGGGGCGGGGCTTAACCCTTAGAGCAGAGAGAGAGAGAGAGAGAGAGAGAGAGAGAGAAGTGTGGAGACAAACAGGGCGCTCACATGGAGGAAAAGAAAGGAGGAAGTGAGGATTGTAAGTACTGGATGATAGATGAGTTGGATGGAGTTGGATCTTTGGACGGTTGGATGAAAAGACTGTATATGGGTGGATGCTCAAGGGGATGGATGGAAAAAAAGAACTTTGGTTGAATAGAGAAAAGGATGGATGGTTGGATGAGCCAGAATTATTGCATGGATGGCTGAAAGGAAAGCTAAATGGTAGATGGATGGATGGAGAAATGGATGAATAGGAAAATTATTGGGTGGATTGATGGATGGATGAATGGATGGATGGATGGCAAAATTATTGGATGATGGATGGATGGATGGATGGATGAATGGATGGATGGATGGATAAATGGATAAATGGATGAATAGGAAAATTATTGTATGGATGGATGAATTGATGGATGGACGGTTGGTTGAGAAAATTATTGGATGGATGGAGAAATGGATGCATGGCAAAATTATTGGATGATGGATGTATGGATGGATGGATGAATGGATGGATGGATGGATGGATGGATGGATGGATGGATGGGAAAATTATTGGATGGATGGAGAAATGGATGGATGGGAAAATTATTGGACGATGGATGGATGGATGGATGGATGGATGGATGATAGGATGGATGGCAAAATTATTGGATGATGGAGAAATGGATGGATGGATGGATGGATTGATGGATGGATGGAAGGGACGATTCTGAAATTGATGGATTAAGTTTGATTGATGGATGGATGGATGTGGAAAAAATGGATGGATGGATGGAACGGTGGATGGTTGGTTGAACGGATCAAAAATATTGCATGGATGGCTGAAAGGAAAAATAAATGATGGATGGATGGTTGGATGAAGAAAGGGATGGATGGATGGAAGGGACAATTCTGAAATTGATGGATTAAGTTTGATTAAAGGATGGATGGATGAATGGATCGGAAAATAGTTGGTTGGTTGGATTGATGGATGAATGGATAAATGGATGGAAAAGTTCTTGGATTGACTGATGGATTGAGTTTGACTGAAGGATGGATTGGAGGGAAAAAAACTGGATGGATGGATTATACCATTTTTGCATGGATAGATGGCATGATGAAGAATATTGGATGATTGGTTGGATGGATGGATGGTTTGACTGATCGAACAATTTTCGGATAGAAGGATGGAGTTGGTTGTATGGACAGAATAATATGTGAGGAATCGCTTGAATGAGAGATAATTGGATGGACGGATGAATTAATCTGATGGAACAATTAAAAGGAGGATGGATGGGTTTGATGAGAGGATGGAAAGATAGAGGGATGAAGAAGGATGGATGACTGATTACTAGAAGAAAGAAAGCATTAAGGAGTAGAAAGGATTGATGTGTGCAATGATAGATAGATAGATAGATAGATAGATAGATAGATAGATAGATAGATAGATAGATCTGTGTCGAATTTTAAATAATGACGATCACTGATCAGCCTGTCGGTGACTGACCTTGCCGTTACTATAGAAACCAAAACACACCAACACAACAACAGCCAATGCTAAATAGCTGTGTGTGTGTGTGTGTGTGTGTGTGTGTGTGTGTGTGTGTGCGTGTGTGTGTGTGTCACTGAGTTTCAGATGAGCTGTAGCTGGCAGCACATTAATGTGTGTGTTGAATTAATGAGAGAGGATGATGACACACACAGACAGTAAATGGCTCTCCAAATGCTCAGAGGTGTGTGTGTGTGTGTGTGTGTGTGTGTGTGTGTGTTTCCTGTCGGGGGGCGGAGCCTGCAGACTGATTGGCAACATTTTGCAGCGGCTGCCATGGTAACAGATGTTTAAAAATCTCTGTGTTTCAGGTTTTTTTTCACCTGATGAAGGAGGATTTTAGAAACTCGTCTCTGAGGACGAACAGCAGCAAAGTTACACAACANTGTGTGTGTGTGTGTGTGTGTGTGTGTGTGTGTGTGTGTGTGTGTGTGTGTGCGTGTGCGTGTACGTGTGTGTGTCACTGAGTTTCAGATGAGCTGTAGCTGGCAGCACATTAATGTGTGTGTTGAATTAATGAGAGAGGATGATGACACACACAGACAGTAAATGGCTCTCCAAATGCTCAGAGGTGTGTGTGTGTGTGTGTGTGTGTGTGTGTGTGTGTGTGTGTGTTTCCTGTCGGGGGGCGGAGCCTGCAGACTGATTGGCAACATTTTGCAGCGGCTGCCATGGTAACAGATGTTTAAAAATCTCTGTGTTTCAGGTTTTTTTTCACCTGATGAAGGAGGATTTTAGAAACTCGTCTCTGAGGACGAACAGCAGCAAAGTTACACAACACAAAAAATAAACACACACACAGTTTTACACGCTCAAAATATAAGTTAGACTTTGACAAAGATTCTAAGGCATTTTCTTTTTTTTGCAAGAGGGATGTTATATCAGCATGTCGTGAGGCATTATTATGGACGCCCATTTCTGCCAGTAAAAAAATAAAAATACAAAACCTGGCTTTGCTGAGAATATTTTTTTGGCTCATTTTGAGGCAAAATGTTGAGACAGAAAGTTGAATTGAAAGATATTAAGGTCAAAATGATGAGATAATTGCCTCTAAATTGTGAAATAAATGAAAAAAATTGAGATAAAAAGCAGAAATTGTGAGATCATGGAGTCAAAATTTTGAGAAAATACAAATCAAACTTTTTTGTGATAAAATTTCTGAAACAAAGGTTAAAAAATTCTAAGTTTCATTAATTAATGAGTAAGAACTGAAAAAATCTGTGGGTCAAAACTTAAATACTTAGGTCGAATTTTTTGATATAAAAAGCTGAAAATGTAAAATAATAAAAAGTCAAAAATTTTTAGATAAAAAGTAGAAATTGAGAAATACTTAGGTCAAAAATCAATAACTTTGGTTGAAAATGTTGATATAAAAAGTTGAAAATGTAAAATAATTTTAAGACAATGACGTTAAAATGTCCGAGATAAAATGTACAATTGAAAAGGTTACACTTTTTTTAATTTAGTAGAAATTTTTGATTTAAAAGTTTGAAACTGTAAGATTAATTTAATGTCGGAATTTTGACATAATGAAGACAAAATTTTTGAGATTAAAAGTAGAAATAAAAGATGCTTAGTCAAAATTTTGAGATAGAAAGTCAGATATGGGAATTAAAATGTCATTTTTTCGATAAAGTGTAGAAATTTTGAGATAAAAGTAATTTTTTTAGACATAAAAAGAATAAATAGCGACATGAATAAGCATAAAAAATAGAATGGAAAGAAATTAAGTTTCAAATTACAAAATAAAAGTCATACTTTGAGATAAAAAGTCAAAATGGTTGATATGAAATGCAAAATTGTGTCTTTTTAACTCAGGATTTTGACTTAATAAGAGCACAAAAAAAAGAAAAAAATCTCACCTAAACCAGTTTTTCATTTCTTTATTTCTAACTGGTTGAAATGGGCTTTTAAACATGATTAATGTTTGTATCGTTCTGGATATTAAATCAGCTTTAAACCGCATCAAACTGAATATTTTCCTCCATGGTTGGGTCTGATTTCCTCGGTGTTTGAAGCGTCAGTGTTTGTTTGCTCAGCGGTAAAAAGCTTTCACCTCTTCACAAACCTAATGTGATAATCAACAACACCTCTCAGAGACGGGGTCAAAGGTCACCTGACAGAACACCTGCTTTGTTTTCTCGCCGTGTTCCTGCGACGCCCAACCACTCGAGCGCGGCGACCTGAGCCCCTCCCTCCGTCACCTCTCTGTTGTTGTTTCTCCTCTCTGATTGGCTGACCCGCTGGCCCGTTAATTAAGCCACTGTGTGTTCACCCCGCACAGCAATTAACGCTGATTTGCATACTTCAAAGCACCTTTTCAAACACGCAGCCCCCCCCCAAAAAAAAAAGAAAAGCAGCTGCCACATTTACTCGACCGCCGCGCTTGTCAGACGCCGCGCCTTCGTTTCACATCAGCAGAGAACAGAAAGTGCTCGAGTTTCCGCTCTTCAACGCCACGAAACTTAATAATAACATAGATTAAACATGTTTTTTTTCTCACTTTACATCTTTAAAGGGACATTTCACCTTCTTTTCGTCTCTCTTTTGGAAATCTTACAAGTTAAATATTGGAAAAAAAAGATGTTTCAAGCAGGTTAACTTGTTTGTCACTTAAATTTTTGTCTTTCAGTTCGTCAATTGACTCAACCTAACGAGCAGTAAAGGGGCGGGACTTAAGCCTTGCAGTCAAATTTGCCATGCCCTTCATCAATCAATCAATCAATATTTATTTATTTATGTAGCACCTTTAATACAAATAATAGTTTAAAGTGCTTCACAGTGATTAAACATAGCTCCATAAAATACATGCAATCCAGAAGAGACTAATGCAGACACCCCTAATTATATTTTAAAAAATTAAAAACAATTAAAGAAATATTAAGATAGAGATAAGATTGTAAATAGGAAAGATAAGTAAAGTGCAATAAATAGGACAAAATACATCATTTAAAAGTATAAGAATGAGAGTGTTGTAGAAGAAAAGCGCCTTTATAAGGGCAAAACTTGTAAGTCTAACATCTTCTAAGATAATAAGTTGAAAAGATATCACCCTCAATTGAAAAATGATGCATTAAGACATACATTTTTCAATTGGGGGTGATAAAAAAAAAAAAATTGCAGTACCCTGAGTGTCCACTAGAGGCTGGCTGCAGAAACACTATGAACCACATACACACCCATTCAAAAAAGCTGATCTTAACGTGAAAGTATCGGCTTTAGATTTTAAAATTGGATGTTGCCACTCAAAGGTAATTTCCAAATGAAAACTACCTCTTTAGGACTTGAGAGAAAATACAGGTTTGAGGTGTTTCCATGTTATTGTCTCTTTGAAAACCAAGATTTCCTCGTTATCTTAGAAGCTGATAAATATGGAGAAAAAATAAGTAACGTGAGGCCTCATGAGAAAAATCTTCTCTGATATGTTTTTTATTTCAAAGTACTACTTTATGTCACAAAAACTCGACTCTAACTGAGGTCTACACAAAAACTGCTCCCCCTAGTGGCTGACAGCAGTATAAGTCAAAAACTCCATCTCTCCATTCATTTTGAATGGGCTGTGGTCAAACTTTAAAAAATGATTACACTTCGTAGAAATGATTCTCACATCCTTACGCTGCGGTGATAAGAAGATGATATTTGGCTGCATTGTGTTCAAGTCCTCTTTTTAATGAGGAGTTTGTTTTTTATTAGTTATTTGACGTTAAAAAGCGGGTTATACGTTTCATTTTATGATGATTGACAGCTTCTGTTTGTGTGTAGTTTTTATCTGAGATTTGAGAAACTTTAGGAACAAGATTAAACCTTTGAATTAAAAAGAAAAATATGTTTTTTGCTATTTTGTTACCAGCAAAAAGGGCAGGAGGACACTTCAGCATTTGTTTTCACTCTAAGAAAGACATTAAAGTGCAAGTTTGGCTCCAAAAAAAGGCAGTTAATAGTGCATTTTTGGACAGTTGTGCCGCTCTCTGCCCCACTGGTCAGGGTGCTACTTGAAACAAGCCCCATTTTCATAAAAGCATTAGTGAAGCTCAATATTGAAACTAGTTGCATTAGTTAGTCTGAAACCTTAAGTTACCTTTTGCAGTAATGAAAATGTCCATGAAATGTGCACAAACCCACTTTACTCTGACCTCCAAAGAACTTTCACTCTGTTGCTAATGCTCATCTCTTGAAGGTCGGCGTACTTATCCTTGTATTCTGAAGTTATGCATCACATAATGAAAGTAAAAAAAAAGAACATAAACGAAGCCAGAAACTGTGAGAAAGAATATTTTTAAGGACACTCTGCAGCAGTTTACAAGTCGGAAACACAGCGTCAAGAGAAAACACTGTAAAACATGACTCCTCTGACATCTTATTGAGTTTTAATATTGTAAAATAAAATACTTCTTTCAGAGCGCAGAGGCCAGAGAAGAAAAATGACTTTATTCTTGTTTTGTCTTAGACCGGGGGCACAATAAAGAGGAAGGGAATCATGTTTTATTACGCTCTCCATCCAAGGAAACCTCAATAATAAAAGTATCACACACTGTTTGTAATGTGAGAATGTGCTGATATGTTTCTCTGCGACTGAAGAAGATACATGGAAATTAATAAAGCAGCAGCATTACAGGAGATTCTTCTCTTCAACACAGGCGTCAGATTATAATCTGATTTACAGGAAGCAGGAAATGCACGGGTCGTAAATAACCTCCTTCTCCGTCTCCTCCTTTCTTCCTCCTCCTTTGTGCTGCAGGTCATCCGGATAACGGGTTAATTAGCCGAATGAAGCGCCGCGCCGAGGAAATGTCACACTCGCCGGCTGCAGTTTGACTTCCTGGATGGGAGGTGAAAGGTCGGCGGCAGGTGTACTGAACCTCTTCCCTCTCACCTTTATCTAAATGTCACCCAGGAGCCGTTATTGTGGGCGACGCCGGGGGACGCTTCATGAAGGCGAGACGTTCCTCCACGCCGCTGATGGACCCAGCGACCCTCGAGGCGCCGCTGAACGCTCGATCGGGGCGAAGTGGCCGAGGTTCAAGGAGCGCTCGCTGCTACTCTCTCAGAGTCCTGCTGGAGAGGGGCATTTAAGGGCGACTGGGAAAATGGGAAATACCAGCTTCATGTGAGGATGGGCTGGAATTCATGAGCCAAGGAGGATAAACCAGATTAAAATAAGAGTCTACAGATATTTCCTTCTACAGACTTAAACTCCGCTGTTGACCGCACTGGTTTTTGAGGTTAAACAAAAGGTTGAAATTTAATGCACTTATTTATTACCTTATTTATTCACTACTATATTTCATTGTTGCTTTTATCCTCTATATTGTTCCTGTTTGCTCTTTTACTCTTCTCACCTCTAGTCCTCATGGTCTCAGCATAGGGTCTTGCACTGCCTGACAAGAGAGGAGAAAATAAAAACTAACCAGGCATACTAATAATTAAAAATAACAACGTGCGATAAACTAAGTGACGAACAAACAAACAACTAACAAACAAATAAACAAACAACTAAAACAGGACGCTGTAAAGCACTTTGCGAACTGTTGTTTTTAAAAGGTGCTCTATAAATAAAGTTATTATTATTATTATTATTATTGTTTCTGATAGATCCCCAGAGGATGAACCCTCTGATAGAATAAACCAGCATTAAAACAGATTTTGAAGACATGTTTTTTCTACAGATCTTAACTCCTTTGTAGTTGGCACTAATTTTGAGGTCTAAAGAAAGCTTTGGATTTAATGTACTCATTGTTTCTGATGGATCTCCAGAGGATGAACCCTCTGATAGTATAAACCAGATTAAAATAAAATCTAACAGACTTTTTTATGGATCTTAACTCCTTTGTTGTTGGCAGTAATTTCTGAGGTCTGCTGCACTTATTGTTTTTGGTGGATCCCCAGAGGATGAACCCTCCATGTGACTTTTTTGCTTTTTTTCCTAACCCAGTATTTTAATTTATTTTAGAGCTTCGAGCAAAAAAAGATGACACCTAATGTTTCACTTTCTGTTCAAAAGATATCTCCAATTTCTAGGCTGTTTCTTCTGATTCCCCAGAGGAAACACCCAGCATTGTTTTAAACCACTTATTAAGACATTTTCTCCTACAGACCTAAACTCCGCTGTAGTTTGGACTCATTTTTTAAGTTTGAGAAAAGCTTGAAATTTAATGTGTTTGATGGATCCCCAGAAGATGAACCCTCTGATTGGATAAACCAGCATTAAAAAAGATTTTCAAAAACATTTTTTCCAAGAAATCTTAACTCCTTTGTAACTGGCACTCATTTTTGAGGTTAAAGGAAAGCTTGAAATTTAATGTACTCATTGTTTTGATGGATCCCCAGAGGATGAACCATCCATGTGACTTTTTTGCTTTTTTTCTAACCCGGTTTTCTTTTTTTCTTAGAGCTTCAAGGAAAAGAGATGACACCTAATGTTTCACTTTTTAATCGAAGATATCTCCAATTTCTAGACTGTAGCATCAGGTTCCCAAGAGGAAGTACCATGCATTGTTTTAAGCCATTTTAAAAGATATTTTTCTTTCTACAGCCCTTAACTCCCCGCTAGTTAGCACTGATTTTTGAAGTTTGAGGAAAGCTTGAAATTTAATGTAATTATTGTTTTTGATAGATCCCCTGAGGATGAACCTTCTGATTGGATAAACCAGCAATAAAAAAGATTTTTGAAAACATTTTTTTTTCTACAGACCTAAACTCCTCTGATGATTGGTCTTTTTTGGGGAGCTTGAAATTTCATGCACTGATTTTTTTTCTCAGGGATCCCCAGAGGATAAACCCTCTGATAGGATTAACCAGCATCAGATAAGATTTTAAAGACATTTTTTCAACAGATTTGAACTTCTCTGTTGTTGGCAGTCATTTTTGAGGTTAAGGAAAATTTGAAATTACGTGCACTTATTGTTTTTGATGGATCCCAGAGGATGAACCCTCCGTGAGACTCATTACGGGGCTTTTTTTTTAACCAGTATTTTCTTTTCTTAGAGCTTCTAGGAAAAGAGATGTTTCACTTTTTGTCAAAAAAAATCTCCAATTTCTAGACTGTTGCATCAGGTTCCCAAGAGGAAACACCCAGTATTATTTTTAGCCACTTTAAAGCCATTTATTTTACAAGGATTTCACACCTCAAGCAAAGTTCTCTCCACCCTTTAAATATGATTTTAATATGATGATAAGAACAGCATTTTTGGTTGAAATGCAGTTTATCCTCCCTGTGTTGGGGAGATGATTATCTCTGAGTAGAGTCAGGTGTGTGTGTGTGTGTGTGTGTGTGTGTGTGTGTGTGTGTGTGTGTGTGTGTTCCTGATTGCTCCTGATTCAGAGCAGGTGTGTGGAGGTTTTAAAGCTGCAGTGACTTCAGTCCTTGTCACTGGCTCATTGTTTCACCATCAGAGACAGTGAGCGGTTGTTTGGCCTGGCTCAGTTTTTGTTTCCTTTTCCCCTGAGATCACGCGTGATCTTAGTGGTTACCCCTTATGGAAACTTTCAGAACCCCCGCTTTTGGTCTGCATTTGCGTCCATCTTTCCCCCTTTGTGACAAATACTTTCACCTCATTAAATGGCGTAATTTTAAAGTTTCTGTCATGGGCTGAACAAGTTGAAGAAGCTAAAATATCTTCAATTGTGCGGACTTTCTAAGAGACCTTGAAAAAGTCTCATATCTAAATATAGGCCTGATCATATCCACAATTTAAAATGAAATCATCAGCACTAAAATAGAACATTTCTAAAGGTGAATTCTCAGCGTCCTGATCGGGTCAGAACCATAGACTGTATAATGAGTGGACGTAACGACGTTCGGCTCAAACTGAAGCCTCCAGCAGATGCCCCGCCCCCTGGTGCCTGGCTGCAGTATAGGTCATAAGCCCCGCCCCCTGGTGTCTGGCTGCAGTATAGGTCATAAGCCCCGCCTCCCTATGTATTCCAGGAATGAGCTGGGAAAACTTTAAAAAATTACGATACCTGGTAGAAACGTTTCTCTCATCCTTACACTAAGGTGGTATGATGATGTCATCTGGCTGCATGGTGTTCGGGTGTTTTTTTTTCTGAGAAGTTAGTTTCTCATTAGTTATTGGACGTTAAAAACCGTGTTATAAGTTTCGTTTTACGATAGTTGACAGCTGCTGTTCATGAGTAGTTTTTATCGGGGATATAAGAAACTTCGGGAAAGAGCCAAAAGGAGACTAAACCTTCTGAAGAGGAAGAAATAAATATTTTTATTTCTCTTTTTTACTTGGCTCCACCGGAAATTCTCTACTGTGCAGACTCTGGCTGCACAATGGCGGCTAGAGAAACAGGGTTTTTTGGCTTCAAAAACGTAGAACGGTGACAGGCGGAAGCACGCTGTCCATTCTATACACAGTCATTGGTCCGAACAGACCAAATTGATTTACGGCAGGTTGACGTTACCACGCTGAAGAAGTTTAACAGTGAAAAGAGAGATCTGTATTTTTCTCTGTTGAAAACGAATTCTGTGATTTATGTAGTAGTAATGTTGGAAACGGGAGCTGGACTGTCTGACAGAAAAAGGACAAAAAAAGCAGAAGAAAGATCAAAAGGAGAGTGATAGAGCACAGGCCAAAGACTAAAACACAAGCAAAAGGCGTTTGCTCTGCTTGGTGAGGTTGGAGTTGGTAGATGAGCACTGGTAGGACACAACCAGGATTCACTAACGTTACAGACATGTATCAGAGCACCGAGCTGTGAGTAGCTAAGCTAAATGTAGCCGGCTACTAAACTACGCTACAAACTTACAAAGTTTGATTGTTGTCATGTCTCAAACAACACTGAAACAGTTGATTAATGCATTAATTTTTCATCTTTTATAAAGAAAAGTGGAGTTAAAAAGCCCTGGTCTTCATTTATTTTTCAAAACAAACCTAAGTCCTAGGTCTTTTATTTTCTTTTATTCACACATAAGTTTTTACCTTGTTTGTTTCAATTGTGTATATTAAATCATTGTTTTTAGCTGATCCTGTTCTTGTGTTTTCTTGTGTTTTCCTGCCTGCTCTGATGATTGATTTTACTTGAACCGTTTTTCTCAGAGCACTGTTGCTTTTATTGCCGGTAAAGCACTTTGTAACTTTGCGTTTGAAAAGTGCTATACTGATAGTTTATTATTATTATTATTATTATTATTATTATTATTATTATTATTAAGTCATATCATCACGACTGCAAAAAAAAAAGAGGACAGTAAAAAGAAAAGTTTGAAAACCTGATGTAATACTGAGAGGAATCAGCTGCAAACTTTAGATGGCATCTTACATTATGACGTTCTCTGAAGATGTGTATTGGTGTTAGTTAGTTTCTGCAAACCATTAGTGACCATTTCACTCCTCTCTGGTCCCTGCTTCTCCTTTTTCTCTTCAGTCGTCCTGTTAAATTGAAGCCTTAAAAAAATAGCTTTAATAAAAAAAGGTGATACTGAGGGCAACTTTGCTCTAAATGAAGAGTTTAATCCGCTTAACTTCATTGGTTTGTGTAGACAATAGCTGCTACAAGTTTGGAGATGCAGACCCCAAAGTCTGCTTCTCTCATTGTCTGAGGAAAATGAACATCTGCACTAAATTTTATTTCACACACACACACACACTCTTTTGTTGTTGAAGTATTTAAGTCGGACTGAAAGTGTTGGTGGTCGACAGAGAAGCTGACATCACCTTCAGTGCAGCAGCAGAGCTGTTAAAAACAGAACAAATGAAGCCTCAAATCCCACCACAGGTATCCCATGAGCTTTCAATATTATCAACTTCCTGCAGAGATTCATTATTTATGCTCTCACACACACACTCCTAACCTCTGGAGGTTAATCTAATTTGTAAACCGTGTGTGAGTGTGTCGGTGCAGGCGATTTGTCACTCTCTCATTCTGCAAACATTTCCTCCATCGTCACACGTTGTTTGTTTTTTAATCCATTGTTCTTTTTCTGTCAAACCCGAGCCAAAAAATCTCTGATCCGTGTTTGTTTCATTATTTCTATTTCACTCTGATGTGTCTCATCGCTCAGGTCTTCTGTTCGGCGCCGATTTCCCCTCAGGGATCAATAAAGTTTCATCTGATCTTATCAATAGATGTTTACCATCGCTGTCTAATTAATTTAGCTCGTTAGCAGCAGGTAGCCACCGTAGATTACAGATTACAGTCTATTCATCAGAGCGGGAGGATGCACTCGCTGAATGTAAAGCAGTTTTCTGCTAAAGGAAAAGAAGATGCAGCGGTTAGTGATCTCCCCGCCTCCTTAATGACCTTTGACCCTCAGGTTCTTGCTGCTGGACTCAGGGTCACGAGGAACGAAAGATGAAAAACAGAGTTTGATTTTCTCGCTAAAGTTACAACCCCATTTATAATGAAGTTAGGACTTTGTGTAAAGTGTAAACAAAGACAGGATAATGATTTTGAAATCCTGTTTAACCTTGATTTAATTGAATAAACCACAAAGACAAGACATTTATGGTTCAAACTGATAAACTTGAGTGTTTTCTGCGTATATTCACTCAACACGTTCCTAAAAAGCTTTTACAGCTTCATGTTTCCACTAAGTTTCATCACTTTTCCTTTAACAACACTCAGTGTTTGTGAACTGAGGACACTAATTGTTGAAGCTTTGGAGCTGGAATTCTTTCACATTATTGCTCAGCGAAAAACTTCAGTTTCTCAACAGTTCGAGGTCCTGTTGTTGTGTTTTCTTCTTCAAAATGTTCCACACATTTTCAATGGGAGACAGGTCTGGACTGCAGGCAGGTCAGTGTAGTAGCTGCACTCTTCTACTACGGAGCCACGCTGTTGTAACAGGAGCAGAATGTGTCTTGGTTTCATTGTCTTGCTGAAATAATCAGGGACGTCCCTGAAAAAGACAAAGTGTCTTGGATGGCAGCAGATGTTGCTCCAAAACCTGTTTGTACCTTTCAGCATTAATGCTGCCTTCACAGATACTGGGACAGTTACCCATGATGCCATGGGCACTAACACACCCCCATACCATCACAGATGCTGCTTTTGAACTTTGCTCTGAGAACAATCCTGATTGTCCTTTTCCTCTTTGGCCCGGAGGACACCACGTCCATGATTTCCAAAAAGAGTTTAAATGTGGACTCGTTAGACCACAGCAGCACAAAAGAGGCAAAAAAAGCAATGAAACTTAGTCTGAGGTCGTAATAAATGCAAAAAAAAAAGCAACAAAAAATGGCATTTAAATTGGGACAAAACCTGGAAACACTCAAAAAGTAAGCAAAAGGTCCAAAAGTGGTGCAAAAGAGTAAAAAGTGTCAAAAATGGCCCACAAACCCTAAAAATTTGCAAGAAAATTTTTGAGGAAGCTTAAAAAACTTCAGAAAATAATAAAAAATGATGGAAAAAGTGAAGAAAAATAAATGAAAAGTGGTAAAAATGGTCAAAGCCAACAAAAATGACAATAAGGTTTGGATTAAACCTCGATAAAAGTCATTTTGATACAAAAAAAAAAAAAAACATGGTCCAAAAAGAGTTCTGCGGCGTTTGTGTTGTTGATGTGTGACTTTGTCTTTGCATGGTAGAGTTTGAACTGTCACTTGTAGATGTAGTGATGAACTGTGTTAACTGACAATGGTTTTCTGAAGTGTTCCTGAGCCCACGTGCTAATATCCTTTACACGATGATGTGGGTTTTTAATGCAGCGCCGCCTGAGGGGTCAAAGGTCACGGCCATTCAATGTTGGT
>RPOG01004823.1:0-39352 GCA_008086565.1 Thalassoma bifasciatum
TGTCTGGTTCACTCTTGGTATTTCTTCAAGCACTGAAAATTCCCTTTCTGTCCCCTCAATCTTCCTGAAGGGCTTCATCAGAGATTTCATAAACCCAGCAAACACACTTGTACTAGTTTGAGCCAGAGGAGTAGAAGAAGAAATAGAGGGTAATGTAGGTGTGTCAGATGATCCATAATGGTCGTCATCTTCTTCATGTTCATGTGTAGCTCCCAAAGTGCTGCTACTCTTTGGACCACTGGATTCCTCTGGGCTTGGCTGGTTGCCTTTGGGTTTTTCCTGTTTTTCACTCCAGCTTGCCTCTGAATTTAGATGGATGACTTTGTGCTCAGAGATGTCAGAGGAGTTGTTGATTCCAGCAGTGGAGTTGTCTTCTGTGTTATTTCGATCGACAAGACCAGCCGTGGTTGGAATATCGGAGAGAGGGTCTCTGTGCTGAGCATCAGCGACAGAGTTGATGGCCTCTGCTGCTACGTTGGCGTTCTTGTTCCGAGTCTGCGAATTTGCAGCTCGGACCCCTGCTGGTTGGTGAGCTGCAACACACAAAAGAACCATTTCACTGAAGGGAAAATCACTGTTTTTTCACACGCCACCTGCCTTTTCTGAGGTGCACAGCACAGCGCTGAAGCTCACTTTAATCCACCCTATTGAGCTAAAACTTCTGTTGCTTGTCACACAGATTCAGGGCTGACATTGCAATGTTTTTCACATGTTGGTCTGAGTCAGTTCTTGTGACACCTATGCTATGACAGAGATTGTGTGGATCCTATATATAATGTATAAAATGTATTGTTACACTGAGGCACATTAGCCTGTTTCTGCTTTTTGATGTTTGATTTCTTTTTGTGTTTTACATAAATACAAATGAGTTTAAAAATCTGGGAAAATCAATGAACTGACTGTAAATCATTATATTTTTCAGGTATTACTTTTAGTAAAAATAAACTAACAATCCACTTTTCATCTCTGTCTGTGACTCTCTCTCTCTCTCTGAAGGTCTCGCCTGTCAATCCTTATCTTTCTATCTTTAACGGCTTATGTCTATCTTTCTGTTCATCCATCTCTCTCATTCCATCTGTTTGTCTTTCTGCCGCTCTCCTCCAATCTTCCAATCACTGCACACTACACACAAGCTGTTAAATCAAATCAAGGGACACAGATTTCATGCCATCTAACTGTGTCATGTGTGACACAAACATGTCATTACAATTAATCACCAGATTGGAAAGCAAATCACATTATTGTTGTCATGGTAATTGCCAAAGATGGAGCCTGTAGTGAAACTGTACCTGTGTAGCAGTAGGCGTCAAACAGGGTTGTGGTGTCAGGGAAACCAATGCGGTTGGGGTTGTTGTAGACCGTCCTCACCCCAGGCTGGTCTCCTCCACAGTTCTTACGTGGGACGTTGATGGGATAGCGGACGCTGCCATCAGCCAGCCAGCCAGGATCACACTGGTCCAGACCGGCCTGCCAGGCCAGGTAAAGCTGCCCCACAGTGGCCAGCTGGGCTCCCAGTGAATGACAGTGGGTGGAGGCTGTGGCCAGGCTCAACTTCTCCTCAACTGCAGAGTGGAAGACCTCACCTGGAAGGAAAGGGGACAAAGGGCGAGATGACGGGTTCAGATATCTGTGGTAATAGGCGAGGTTAAGACTATAAAGTGCCATTAAGCCTAATTTTGGGTCTTGTATAGCTAATTGGAAAGGAAACTTTGGCATGTGGGTAGTGGGACTTAGGATCGAGCCCCAAGCTTCTGATTCAGAGATGATAACTCTACCTTAAGCAACACACTGTCCTCATTTGTGAGTTCAGATTTTGCTGAACACTCTGGTGTCCTGGGTGTCCAAACTTTTTCAAAAAGGGCTGCATTTAATACTGTGAAAATGACTAAGGGGCAGTGGCTCTTACTGACATGTCTATTTACAGTAAAAGTAACATAAATGCTGTATATGAGATTTTTTTTTTGTGACTTCTGAAAAAAATCAGTGTCCAAATTTTGTCGCGTCTTCACCACTTCATAACTTTTATTTACTCTTATAAAAGCAGCCTGTGTACAACCCAGAGTTTTGTGAGGCATTACCAGAAATTGCTGGGTTTTCTTCAAGCACCCGGCTGAAACAATACATATACACATAATTTAGATCATGATTAATTTAAGTGATATAATTAATTAGTTGAATGATAAAAGCTGGGGGCCGCATGAAAATGGACCTTGGGCCACAATTGGCCCCCAGGTTTCACTTTGGACATGTCTGCTCTGAATGCTATTTACATGCTGATGTTAACAAAATTAAACATCTTGTGTTAAAATCCCTAAATTAATCTGTAAACTGCTTGAAATAGCCTTTTCCAAAAATGGCAAAAGATCTTTGCCAGACTTTTATGGGACTTTCTGAAATGAAAAGGTCATCACACAAGTATGTCCTGACTGGTTGTAGCTTAATAGAGGTGGGGCCTCAAAAACCAAGGCCTGCCAATAGTTCTGCCCCTGACAGGCCTCTAGAGGGCTGGCAAGTCAGAGAGAAGAGGGTCTGTGGAGCAAGGAGCTGTAAAGAGGCAGTAGCTCAACTGGAGCATTTCAGATGGAAGCTATAAAGTGAAAAAAGTGGGGATTTTTTTTTTTTTTTTTAGCTGGAAATCATTTAAAGCTATGGCAGGGGTACCAGAGGGACAGTATAAACCAAACAAAAATACAACATCCTCTATGACCTTGAATACGAAATCAAGAAGTTAAGTCATTCTTGATTTCTGCACTGGGTCAGCTGGGTACAACTTGGTGTTTCTTTCTTCTTCTCAGTACTAAAACCACTTTCATTTTCTCCCATGTTCTGTATCACAAAGTTGCAGCGCTGGACACCCCCAGCTCAGTGAACCCATCCATGACTAAACCCAAATCCATGGTTGAGGCTCATGACTCATACCTTGAAACTGCTTAGCAAAGCAGTAGACATCAAACAGCTCATCAGGGGACCTATTGCCATAGTTACGGACACCAGGTGAGTCCTCTTGATCACCATAGCAGCCTTCTCGAGGCGACTGAATGGGATACCTGCGCAGGAAATTGACAAGAGAATAAGAGAAAGGGTAATAGGGAGGTTAACAGCTTTTATCATGAAAAGGAGGCTTTGATCAAACTTTGCTCCTTCTACGATGAGTCAGTGACGCAAAATCCTCCAGAACTGTAGGGTAAAACCACTTTGTAATTTTTTTTTCTCAAAGTTTAACTTTTTTGATCAAGTTAATTACTTTTTCAATGAAATGAATGAAGAATCTGTGCCGAGAAAACAAAAATTAAGGGTCACTCTGAGCAATTATTCAACAAGGCCAATGATTCCAGTGGCCTTGTCCGTGCAGATAAAGAGATTAAATTAAACATTGTACCTTAATACAAACAAAAACATAAAAGCAGGTCTTAATTGATGTGGTATAAAAGGGATTTAAACAGAAAAGATAAGAAAAGTATTTTATTGAACTCAGTCAAAAGGGGAGTTGGTGAGGAAAAACATGCTTGAACATAACCACAACCTATTAGCTTTTATCTTCAACAGCTGCCTGTTTTCATCAGAGCATAACAAGAAAACTACTTCTCTTACGGCTTTAGCCTAAGTCTCTTTATTTCTACTCAGTGGCTGATAAAGCAATAGCTGATGTCTGTCTTTTTTTCCCAGGTAGTAATTGGACTCTTCCCTCCTGGCTGATGTGCAGTCAGAGCTCTCTGAATCTGGACCAATTAGAGGACTCCCAAGTGAAAAACATCAGAGTGCAGGGTGGGAGGAAAGGAAGGAAAATGGAGGAACAGCATGCTGCCCGAGGTTGGGAAAGGTGTCAGAAAAACAACATTTAATCTGCTTTGGTATAGAAGGAAGAGTGATTTGAAATTAAAATGTAGATACAAAGGAAACTGCTGAGAGACAAGCTTTGACTGCTGACGTTGAAAGAGACTTTGTCAAACTGAAGTGCGCGCAGCAACGCCTGACAGACAGCTCAGAGGGCAGCAGTAGTTAACTGACTATGTAGTGTGCAAACAAGCAATTAGGCTCAATTATATGAAACAGTTATTTTCTCATAAAAACACTCCAAAGATAGGAAAGACTCTCTATCTGCATGTTTATACTTTTATGAAGTTCACCAAGTCTACAGTTTTTGGATATATCTGTATATTTTCAATATACAAAGTTGGATGTCTCTTAAAACTGTGAAACATAGCCAAACAAACCGATTTCAAGTAATCAATGATTAGTTTTCACTCCCAGAGTTTCTGATCTTATAGCGTCATACATATTATAATCCTCACCGAACAGTCTGGTCTGAGAGCCAACCAGCATCACAGTTGTCATATCCATCAGCAAAAGCAGCCTGCAGCTGGTCTGGTGTTGCAATGACAGCTGAGTTCTCCACACACACCCTCTTAGCATCAGTGAAGGACAGAGCGTAGCGGTCATGGGGGGCTCTGTAGTGAAACACAACACCTGGGACACAGAGATACACAGAGTGAGGAGGTTACTCCACAAACTTGTCACAAGAATTTATGACCTGTAACGTCTGGGTCACAGAAACATTCATAAACTGGAACCTTAACGTGTTAAAGCCAGAGTATGAACACATGGATAATGAAAACAAAAGCCTCAGACACCCTCATCACTTTCTGACATTGTTCCATGGGGAGAAAACAGCAGCAGAGTTCAGCCCCCTGAGTGTGTGAATCTTTCTTCCCTCTGTCTGTCGAGCAAGAAGGAGGCCAGACTCTTGATAGGAACAGCAAGAAAGGTCATGTATGTGGTTGTCTCACACTCTCTCACACACACTCACACACTCCCCACAACCCCATTAATTTCTTGATTCAGCCTTTTCTCCTAAGAGGCTGTGGCATTTCTTCCAAACAGAAGTGCTATAGCCAATTTGTTCAATAGAGAGAGGAATGGGGTCCTGTCTGTGCAAGATACCTGGTTTACATAAGGGCTGAGGGGCCTATATCTTACTTTTTCATCCTCTGCATCTACACACATCTCCGGGGAGGAAAACAGAAAGTCACCTGTTTTGGCTTTTGGTTGATCACATTATGATGCCATCATTAAAACACTGAAGCTTGTTCAGGGCCTTGGGAGGAAACCTTAGATTCAGTACCTTACAGTACACGTCTGAATTGTCTAACTGGGAAAGAAATCTTTATCCAATTTCATGGACAAAAGTAAAACTTTATTCACCTTCTACCTTGTATTTGTATGAACAATCAAACATGAAATATTTGGGATAAGTTGCACCTCTAAGGTTGTTTGTGATACAACTGAGCCGGTTTTAGCAATAACTCCCATCATTTTTTTACTTCATATAATTTAAACAGTCAATGCAGCAGGGAAGTAATGCAGGCAGAGTAGGCAAGAGAGAAATCACTCTTTGAAAGGAGCTGAGAGGATTAATATGATATAGATAAGCAGTATTGATACCTGCTAATTAATACATTAAACACTCAGCAGAGTTAGTGTGTGGACGTCTGCGGTCTCCCATATAGTGTGACTGCCAATTAAGACTAAGCCCTGAAGATGGTTTCTCCTCAGCAGCTATGTAATTGGTTTTTCTCAGAAGGAGAGTTTTAATAGATACAGCCGGCATTCTTGAGAAATGTCACTTCCTGTTAGTGCTATGGGGGAAAACAAATTGCTGGCCATAATGCCAAAGTGCTGCCGTGCATCTTTTGGCAAAATAAGTAAGCCAAAACTCTGAATTTTAAGTTGTATTTAATTAACAAAGCAAAGAGTTGGAGAATGGTTTCCTGTAAAATCCAAAATTTGAACATTTGTTTGTCCATAGTCAGGAAATTAATAACTTTAACATTATATTCACCTTATCTTTACGCTGCATTGTGAGTAAATCCCCTTATTTTACAGCACACTACTGATGATAAGAATCAGTAGGTGGTTGGATTGTTGACATTGGTTTTGATGAAATTTTGTTGACAATCCCTTATATCTCCAGCTGTCACTCTGTCCGAAAATGTACTGTGCACCAGCATGGGCTTGTGCATAGTAGATACTACACTGTATGATTCCCTGTGGTCAATGTTATGAAAGCTCATTACCAAAATTAATGAGTGACCTAGAAAAGAACATTATTAAAGCTCTACCCCCAGGTAGTCCACCTATTCCACAAATATGAGTGTCCTGGTTACAGTACTGAAGAAAATGTTCTGATGGATGAGTGAATCCACAAGAGCCAAGCACAGATTGAAAAAGAAAAAAAAATGCTACAGGACAGCGGCAGAAACATCTATATTCACCTGTGACTTCGAGGGGAACTGTGTCCTGCTCATCATTGATGCCAACCACAACCTCACAGCGGTACAGACCAGAGTCACTGGATCGTAGTCCTGACAGAGCAAGACTGGCATTATAACGATTCTCATTGTAACCAGGCAGCATGACTCGACCTTGGAAGGCCTTCTTCACCTACAGGAGAGACACAGAAGGACAAACTTAAGGATAAAACTTCTTTAACATCAGTAAAAATAAATCAAAACTCTATTGACTTAATATTTTACAGTTGGTCTTCTTGGACTTGGCCCTACCTTGACCACATTGTCTTTGGCCACCAGTACTGACTGTTCTTTCTGCAGACCGTCAGAGCCTCTCTGACCCCAAACCTTGGTCCACTTGATCCTGGGGGGCTCGTGGGATGAACTGACACCAGGACGGAGGGTGAAGAGGCAGGGGAGCAGAACAGTTTTGGACAGCTCTTCACTGATGGTCTGATGGGTAACCTTCCTCATGTTCACCACGGCATCTGCTTTAGTTAGGCCTGACAACAAGAGAGAGGAAAGGAGAGGAGAAGAGAGAAGAAAAGAAAGGCAATCAATATTAGCCCCCGAATGAAGCTGCAGGGCATTACGTCTCATTGCAACAAAAAAGATGTAAGTGAAAGCTTCTTGTAGATCAAACATGTTTTCCTTCCCTGATCTCTTGTTCTCTCAGATCAACTTGGTAGTGGTTCAAAACGAGAGGACAGAGGCTCAGTGTGTCTTTCTAATTATTGGTCATTGATCCAACAAACCATTGCTGAGCTACCTGAACAGTTGTAGGCAGGGTGTGACTACAGAGGAAAGATACATAAAAGCCCTTTCATTGGCCATACATCACACCAGGATATGATTTGTTTAGTCAATATTAACCACCTTTTTGCTCCTTGAAGCCTCACCACCACCAAAGGGATAAAAAGTACTATCAGTAAAACACCTGATGACAAAGGGAGGCAGCATTTCTTGACAGGCCTTCTTGTTGATGAACTCTTACACAGTTTTCATCATTTGACAGAAAACTTACCTGCATCCAATTCAAAATTCAAAACCCTATTGAACTTTAGCAATTGCATGGTGTCATTGCATTTTCATGGTGCGACAGCTCTGGGCTAGGTAAAGTGTGCTTCTGTACACAAGTGGTAATACAATCCCTTTGTATCACCAAGAAGTGCGCATTGTTTGACATTTTTAAACAGTTAAGCCGGCTCCTCCGAAACTCAAGGGACTCATCCCCTTTGTTATATACCCGTGCGATCAAAACTGCCATCAAATATTTGCCGTATTGTCAACAGAGATGTGAAATCATGAACTTTGTACGGATTGATCTGATAGGACATGTGTGATCTGACTACCAAAAAAACTTCCATAGTGGTTAGATCTTGACCAATCAAAGTACTCTACACAGTTGATGATTAGCTGTGTAGAATTCAAGTGCATCATGAATGTATTTCAAACATTTTAGTGGAGGAAATTTAAAACAAAAAACTCTCTTAAACAAAATATGTTGTCTATAGGTTATTTGGTCCCAAGCTTTGCAGCCGCAGAAGCTGTAAAAGAAAATGGATTTGTTTCTGAAATGTATTCACTGCATAGCAGCAGTGATACTCTCTCTCACACACCAAGATAAATACAGACAAAAAGGAAAAAAGAACAAACAGGAATGATTTCAGCGAAACACAGCATGGGGTTATGAGAGGACCGTGAAGGAGGTGGGGGAAAAAGGATGAAGGTGCAGTATGTGTGACGGTGAAATCAGAGTGATGTGATGTGGAAAAGCCTCAAAGAGCATGTGATGGAAAAAAAGAGATGCACTTTTGTGAGTCAGCAGGATGTGTGTACAGACTGACACACTGACACACTGATGCCCCCCGCCTCTCTTTCTGAGAACACATCCTTCAGGAGAGTTAAAATCCCTCCCTAGTGTCTCTGTCTTTGCTTTTTCCCCCTCGAGGATGTGGTGCTCATCTTTCCTTTGTTTACGACACATCACACGTGGCTTTCCTGTTCAGGCACACACCTAGAGTGAAGTCACGTTGGTTCCAGAAGATAATCAAAGCACAATTTTCAAGGCACTTTTCCCAAAGCTTGGCAGAAACAAAAACAGACAAATGCAGTCTGCTGCTGAAAGGCATCAATAATGATCAATCTGCCAAAGTGCACCCAATAAGCATCATCTGGGTAACATTATGTGACCTAGGTTGCTAAAAGCAGCATATTGCCACGAATGAAGCTGATTAACCTTTATAATCACAAATGCATTCATATCCTTTCTCCCTTTTAGACTCATTTCTTTCATGGAGAATAGTATTTCTCTTTCACTCTGATCTAATCCTGCAATTTGTACAACTAAATCAAATACATTCTGTTTGAGAAGTGTCAATTTTATTATGAATGAGACCAAATGAGGAAAAACTTTGCTCTGTGTTTGCTCAATAGCACTGCCTGACCCCAAAGTCAAATAGAACTTTTATCAAAGCATGTAATCCGACTGAATGTCTTTTTGTTTTTATTTCTACATATGGGCTTTACATGCTCTTTGTCACTTTTTTTTCCCAAATAAGGCTCACCTTGCTTCTGTAGGATGAAGAGAAAAGAAAACACTAAAACTGAAAGTCATTACCAAGCATGTAAACATTAAAAAAAAGAGTTCAGTGAAACACTTCCTATGGAAACAAAAACAAACCGAAGTCCAATAAGGTGCAGTCCAACTTCAAATGTCAACAAGTGATCTTTCAGCCTCTCCTGTCTTTATCTGTCTCTGTAAATGTTGAGAAGGGCAAAATGTGAAAGGACAGCCCCTCCTCTCTCTCCTGCACATTTAGCAGATCGAGCTCAGATTTTCTTAGTTTCTTTCTGCTGCTTCACTGTGGCATCTGCATGATTATCACCACTGGTTCTCTGCCTTTGCTTTGCTCTCAAATGATTAAACACAGTCAGAGAGGCTTTGTGTAGCTGCCACAGAGCAGGGTGGGCTGTAATGACATTTTCTGTGTAATAAGAACGCAACTGCAAACATCAGTCTCTGCTTTCTACCCCGTCCTGTAAGATGTATCATGAGTGGGTTTTCAGATAATAAAGGCTCCATTGTCTTCAGTTCCCTCACATCAAAGACATCAGCCTGACACTCACGAGCTGCTGGGAGTGACAGAGATGTTCCATAACATGTCTGCATTTTGTGTGTTTGTTTGTGCACAAATGTTTTAAGCTCATAAGTCATGATGGATGAGATATCTGACAGAGACAGTTTCAGTTGATCACTGTTGAGGAACAAAGGCTGTTGCGAAGATTTGGATAAAATTGCATTTGTGGATCCCTCAGTGGAGCCATCACGGATATCAGTCATTGCATATAAACAGTCAGTGAGAGGATTTCAAAAGTACTAAAAGGCAAAGCTTCTACAGGTGTCTCTAACTCTTGAGTTCCTAAGAGTTACTGAAGAAAGCAGTCATGTCCTGGAGGAATGTTTTATGTATTTACTGATTTTTATTTGCAAACCAAACTTAAAACTGCCACCTCCACCTTATTTTGTTACCTCTTTTGACAGAGTCTGTACCTGTTTTAATGAATAACTCTGTCGTCCCAGGACAGCACTTGGTGATTTTGTCAGTTTTGCTCACAGCAACAGCACCAAGTCAATGTGATGATGCCTCTGTATTAAAGTTAGTCCTGTGCAGCAGAAACTGCCAAAAGAAGAGTTGAAGTTTTCCGAAGAGAGTGTCTTGTTTATGTGCTTCAGGCAAGGGCATCTTAACTGAAACTTAAACTCTTTATGCTGATCCCAGCGCATGTTCAACCTGCAGATGATTGTTCATATGGGACAGCTGCCACCATTTGTCTTTGTTAACAAAAACCCCCTACTGCTGAACAACAGAACAACAGACTCAAGATAAAGTACGGCCATATTTCTGTTCTCATTTATAGTCCAATCCTAATTTCTCAAAAAGATCCGATGAAATATGACTTAGTCCTGTGAATTTCACGATTAGCCAGGAATGACGGAGACATGCTTGTCTAAATGATAAAGAATGAGGGATCCGATGTCACCTCCCTCACATCTTGGTTATAGTGTGTCAGTTTGTTATATAAAAAAAAGCTCCAATATGCATAAGTTTTGTGGGAAAAAGAGAGGTGAGAGTCCCTGAAGATAGGCAACAGGCAGGTCATGACAACACTTACGCATATTTAATTTGGTATTATGCAAAATAAAATTTAACAATTTGTGCAAGTGTTTTTTCATGTGAAGTTAATGTTAAAATGTGAGTAGGCATGAGTTGAGTGGTGCAAGTTATGCAAATTTGGCAGTGCACATTGTAAGAATTCACGCAAATGTGGTAAATTATCAGGCCAGTGATGTGAGTTTTGGATGTATTCAGCTGTTTGAAGAACAGACCACATCATCATCTGGCATCATTTTCAGGTATGCTTGGCTTACACTATTAAAACCACTGAGGTTGAGTAAGTCAAGTTCGAGTTAGCGCTTTGATAGGAGCGAAAAAATAACTCTGCTACACACAATACATCCAGAAAGTATTCATCATGCAAACCAAGAAAAAGACTTTCGTGGACTATGAAAAGGTAAGATGTGAAAATTGGGCTACAGGGACATAGGTGGCATGGCTAGGTGTGCCCTTAAGCGTTTCACATGGTCATATATAGTCGCATAGAGGGAGAAGCTTTATTCTTTTTCTCCGCCTGAGAGTCTAAGCCTTCAATCACAAAGTGATCCTGACCCAGAACAGTAGTTTTTTTTCTTTCCTTGGTGCACAGAGACAATACAACTCTGAGAGAAAAGAGGCAGAGGGCCGGGGAGGTCACTGAGGGGGACAAAAGAGAGCGCAGTCTTTCTAGCACAAATCTTGCATGAACCCATGCAGTTACACACAGAATCACAGCAGGGGGGTGCTGGGAGAGTATGAAGAGGGGGAAGATGAGCTCACTGTTGTATATGCTTTGGTTGCTGCTGTCTCCTATCTACAAGCTCAGGGACTAGACAGATAAAAACTCCACACAGTCATGTGTAAGAGGCAGCTTTTAGTTTGATGGGAACTCACCATAACCCACAGTCTGTAGCAGGAGGAGGGCCAGCAGGGGCTGCAGTCCACACACAGACAGTGCGACCTGCTGCATCCTGGTGACAGAGAGAGAGAGAGAGAGAGAGAGAGAGAGAGAGAGAGAGAGAGAGAGAGAGAGAGAGAGAGAGAGAGAGAGAGAGAGAGAGAAAATGTAAAAACACAATGGAAGCAACATCAAAACACTCCATCTGATGCACACTGCATGTATAGTTGAACTGGAGCAATTCAATTTTATTGATTTTTCATCAATATTATTCAGTGAGGGTCTGAAACTAGAGAGTTACCAATTCACCCACTGACTCATCTGAGTGAGAGTTATGGTCATGACCATTAATAGTTGTATATTAAATGGTTCTTATTTAAGTAAGTAACATGTTTCAAAAGTCACAACTGGGTAAAGGCAGCCTTTCTCTGGAAGTGAGCTAAACTGGTGGTGTTATGATCAGAGCACATCTTTTGTGGATCACATGACTGTTTTAACAAGCCACCTTGACACCTTCATCCTTGGAGACCACAGTTTGTAACTCTGATCTCAACTCAACTTATTCTAAACCTATGACAACCCCTTAGATTATAAGTTGATTTAGATACACCACACAGGTAAAGCAAAAGAGTTTGACATTATTAATGAGTAAAAAAGTAGTTACAGCAGAAAAACAAGACAATGTTTGGTACTGCCAAACTAAAAATCAAATTTGACATCAGCAATCTTAGTCCAATAATGCTAGCACTAGAGCCAAATCCTACGCAATGGACCTCCAGTTCCTTCTTTGACATGGCAATGCAGATGTTTTTAGAGCAGAAAAAACCCCATCAAATTAGTGTTGAAACTATCACAAGGAATAGAAAGAGACGTAGATTTTGGAGCAAGGTATACCCTCTTAAGACCCAACTTCCACATATGTGGGCGTCGCATTTCTACCTCTCAAAACTGTGAAACTTCATTTCAAAACTTTGACCTATTAGCCACATTTACAGACACTGTCCACATCACCTCTTGGTGATAACACAACTTTACACTTAATTGGATAAAAGAAAACCATGTAGTTATGAAGAATAACACTTAAAACTAAAAAATAAATAGCAGACTAAATAAACTAAAAACATAACTTCCAATAAAGAGACCAAGTTTAGTTTGTACACTTGTTCGGTCGTACTGATCTCAAATAGCAAGGAAAGATAAAAAAAATGCACAACAAACAAAGGATATTGGAGTCTTCTGACGGGTTGATTTGGAAACCATGCTGAATGTTAGGAGTAGTTGAGTAACTTTGTTTGAAGCATTAAACATGTAGAAGTTACAGTTTTGCCTTTAATTCCTCAGAGGGGTGATCTTATATTGATGTAAATCTCATTGTTTTAATCTGTGACTGCATTAAAGAGGTGTACTATAAGAAAAATCCTGTTCAATCTATCAAGTTTTCAGAATAAAATAGAAACCAACAAGAGAAAATGTACAACATAGTCAGCCAATTTTATTCTACTGTGTCTGAGTGTTCAATTCAATCCACTGCTTTTATTCATGCTTTTATTTGAGTGTTGGCTTAAATGAGCAAAAGGCAAAAGGAAAGGGTACAGAGAGAGCAAATGAAGCGGGTCAGCTCTGACAGAGGGGCCAAAGAAAGTCTGAGTGTAAATAATTAAAATGGCCTCTCTGGAGACGTGACAGGCTGAACAGGCCCTGAGGACAGGAGAAGAAAATGAGGAGGAGGAGGGGATTAGGTGGCTGGCACAGGAGATGCTGGACACAGATAGCCAGTGTCACTTACAGCAGCGCAGGTCGCTTTGGCTCAGTCTCAAAGGAACAGCCAAGGACAAAAACACTGACCTCCTATCAAATACCTCCACTGTGCCACAGCTGAATGGAGGCTGGTGTAATTGTGTCTGGGTGTGTGGTTTTGCTTCACATTCCAAATAACTAAAATGTAACCCACCAGCAATAATGTATTCCCTCAAGGTGTGAAATAAACAACTACAGCTACCTTTAATAGCATTAATCACAGGCTATTCAAAACTTCAAAAGGCAAGCGCTTGAGAGGACAAAAGACATGACTGGCTGGCAGTTCCTGGAGGCTTCCTTGAAAGTTGAAGAAGGCAAAGAAGGCAAAGAAAAAAGAAGCCTGTGGAGATTATTGAAAGGGGAATGATTTTTTGAAAAATGTTTGACATTTCTCAAAATAGGCCTATTTAACACCATGTAATTCTACAAGTCAATGCCCATGAACAAATAATTTTAAAGGTGACTTAAAGTTAGGTGGGTTTGTGCATTGTAAACTGTACGATCAAATAATCAGTTAGTATTTGTACTCATGCTATATGTAAATATATTCCTGTTGGGTGTCTCAGCCTCCCAACCCAACCTGTCAGAGTCCACAACACAGACAGGCTTACATGTATCGAAACCAAGCTGTTGTGTTCTGTTTTTCTTTCCTGGTCAAACACACTGGGCCGGGAAACCTCAGACTCTTTGGGGATTTCTAGTAAAATCATCTGTTATTAAATTTTATTCTCACTTTCTACTCTTTCTGTCTCTGTGCAAGAATTAGGCAGCCAGTCTACATCTGCCACCATCTGTATCCATGACTCAGATTTTATTGTGTTCATCCATCCTCTATTTTCTTCACTTTATTTTTTGCTTCTGTAAGAAGACCCTGTCACTCTGTCTCTCCATGTTGCATTATTAACAAAGCTCATTTATCACACATGCTGCTTGACTGTCACTCCGTCACCACACACACACACACACAAGTACACACAAGCTTATGTTCCCACGAACACAGTAGGGTTGTTTGACAAGGGGATTGCCCATCAGTGTCATTGGGGGAGTGAAAATTGGGTTCACTTTTCCAAGACAGAGGACTATTTGCTCTCTAAAGGACATAACTGAAGTTTTATAGAAGAAGCTATCATACTGTGTTACAAGGGTATAGTCTTTCAGATCTTCTGCGGCTAGTTTTGTATATGCAGCATGTAGCATCATTTAATACTGTTATTTTTTCCATTACTTTGGAATTACATCATATAAGAACATGAAAGAAACAAAGGAGCAAGAGGGCAGAGTCCATATTTTAAAAACTTGTCTCTGAGATCAAAGCAGGTTAAAAGAATAGTGCTGCAAGGTAACATGCTGGATTAAAATTAGCAACTAATAACTTAATACCTGAATGTGATTTGTCTAAGAAAAGAAAAACTGTGTATCAAGACATGAAAGTGAAACCTTTTTCATACAAAGGAGTGTCGACAGGAAAAAGGTGTGGGCTAAGACAGAGATGCATGAAGAATTTGATTTCTAACCAGCTAGAAATCTCCCCTGATGCTTTGCTTTGTCTGCTACCGTGTGCTCGCACTTCAATGAAAAAAAGAGCTGGTGAACTGATGTGAGGGAAAATGGCAGAGCTCCCAAAAGAGAGGAAACAGCGATCAGATTCAAAGCCCACCATATGAGCTGAGACACGAAGCATAAGCTAGAGATAACTTTATTTCATCACACACACACACACACACACACACACACACACACACACACACACACACACAAACACACACACAAACACACACACAATGGCAGTAATCATTATCCACCAGAGGCTGAAAAAGGCAGGTTATGATGGACCAGATCTTCGAGCAGCTCAGCCTTGTAATGAAGGCTGTGTTATGTAAATTGAATATACGATGTATCAAACACCTATGGGAATGCAAATGAAGCATTTAGAGTGATTTCAGTAGATGCACCCTGGCACAGACATGCATGCACACGATATAAGCTCATTATGGTCCACATTCATTCAAGGACACACTTGAAGCCTTTCAATTAATTTTCACAGCACTCCATTTGAAATGCTTTATCGTTTTCCAGCCATATCCTAGTCCTTCAATCTTTTTGTTATTTTGCATTTTTATGCCTTTTGCGTCACGGGAAAGAGTGTATAACTATGGAAAATCTGTTACTTTGAGCTGAAAGTCACCCAGGTCTTCTCCTCCATTCACACAGGACACCCACCCACCAGCCTGCAGCTAAAACATCCAGACAACCTGTGAAAGATTTGACTTGAAGCAGGTTTTCATTCCTTCCTTTTTCAAGGGGTCATACTCCAGCAGGTGACTGAAAAAATCTAACCATTATACACTCGATACAGAGAGAAAGGAAACAGAGGAACAGCAGGAGAGTAGAACTCCATATACTTCATGCATAATTTTAAAATGTTTAAAAATCATATGTGCCAGATATTCCTGAATTTTACAGACTGTAATTTGATAGAAAACTACATACATTTTTTTCTCAAAGCTGTAAATCATATGTAGAAGTACAAAGGTACAGTATAAACCCTGAAAATACATGAGACCCATCTTTAAATGTCTCTGTTTGTTGTTTCAAAATGGAATACATTGATAGGAATTTCTCATCAAATTAAATTAAATCAACAACTAGCAAAAAGTCAATGCTTCCTTTTCACACCCAGTGACATTTAAGTTAAAATAGACTGAACATAAAGGTAAAGACATTCTGGTGCCTTCTTTATGAAAGTTGAGACACTGAACAACGGAAATAGATTAGTTTTCTCCTGTTGATGCTGTCTGCCTTACCTCCACACATCTACACATCCATCACATCTACTCCCACCCTTTAAGGCTATACTCCATATAGTTCTGCATTATTGTGGTGTTATCAGTTTATTATGAGAGGTCTGGAAGCAAGAAATGCTTCAGAGGGAAGGAAAGTTTTTCTTCTCTCAATCTGTCTCCTTTCTATGGTTGCTTTTCTTTGTGGCTCCACTGGAGCTTGTATGTTTCTCTTTTACACTCCCATTCTCTCACTTGGTTTTGCTGTTTCTTTCTTTCTTTTTTTGTTCATTTTGTCTGGATTCTGGGATGCACTGGCTAGATCAAATCATGGCTGTTGACTGCAGGCTGCCTCAAAGTCACTGGTGTAAATCAAAGTCAGAAGCCTGAAGATGCTAATGCAACTGAGTAGATGAGTACACAACCATTAAATGTGGAGTAAAGCCTGCACCACAGCCAACAACAGATTAAATACATGGGTAACACAAAGATCAATGGCAGATGAGTAAATGGCTCCATCTGGGATTTTAAGTCTTTAATTCTTGATTATGTTGGCAACACAGAGTTGCATGTAGAGATTATTCAATACATTAGTTTTTTTTTCACCCATAATGGTACTGATCATGTTGGATAAACTTACAAAGCAAACTATAACAGTTAATTAGACCAGATGGTTTGCTAAAGGCGTCAGGATCAACATGCAATTGCTGATTGTGATGCCCTTATGAAGACAGGAAATAAAGAGTGAGGAGGTTCATCCTAAAGGGTCCTTGAATCTGCATCCCTTTGTGATAATGTGTAAGTGTGTGTGTGTGTGTGTGTGTGTGTGTGTGTGTGTGTGTGTGTGTGTGTGTGTGTGCGCGCACTCAGGCTAAAACAGATGTGATGACTGCACCCACATGGCTAATTTTGCTCACAATTCTCGATCACTTTTCAGGTGACATCCCTGAAATCCACAGGGGCTAAGGATTTATGGTTTAGGGAGGAAATAAGATTCAGCCACAGATACAAATGGTTTGGTTTAACAGATACAGATAGGAACATTGCTTCACAACCTTAATTTAAGGATATGATGGGAGTAAACCAGAATTTGTCACTGGAAGAGGTATCGTCATTTTTTCTTTTAGTTAGACACAGAAAGTTTAAGGAAAGAAACTGAGAAAAAGAGAAATACTCTGCTGTGATACACAACTGGGAAACACAAATGAAGTGTGAGATTAAAAATAATCAAATATAAAAAAATATCATGCTCAAAGGCACCAAGAGAACAATTGCCAGGGGGTAGGGGTGGGGATGGGATGGGGTGGGGGTGTTGGCAGTGGCAAGAGCTTTGGCGTGCTCTGTACTTATGAAATAATAACACGGAGAATGGCTGATGAGCCATGAAAGTCCAGGGTCTTGTTAAGAGCAACTGAACATTGTGCTGTTCGAGAGTAGATAAGTAGTGTGAGAGAGGAACATCGAGCTGGAGGTGCAGACAGGAAGAATGACTGAGAAGTGGAGAAAAGGTTGTGGTGAAGAGAAATATAACAGAAAACAGAGGAAGGGAAAGGAGGATAAAGAAAGAGGCTGGCAGGGGTTTGATGGTGAAGTTATTTTTTTTTTTTTTTGCTCCAGATCTAGGTGCTGTGGTCCTCTCTTCATGGGAGCACAATTCTCTGGTCTGAGAGAGAGACAGGCTGGGACCCCCTTGGTGTAGTAATCTTCAGACACATTCATTTGGGAGAATCAAAATTGATGAGACCTGCCTGGGGCCGAGGTTCATTTACTTATTTATCTGGAGCTGCTCCGGCTCCATCTGTCTGAGAATATGAGGCTACCTGCTGAGGCCCAACAGCCTCCAAAGCCCAGGTCTGACAACTAATTTCAGGGCATGTGGGGATGTTTTAATGTGTGTGCCACCAACATAATGCTCATGCCCCATTCATCAACTGGGGGCAGCAACACAAACTGACACCTCACACAGGGGTGTAGTTTCATTTGAGGAACACTTGGTTGTTGGCTGTTTTTGCAGTGTCATTGTACGTCAGTCAAGCTGCCAACAGAGCAATCAGATAAAAACAAACTCTGTACAAACATCTGAATTCTGCCAAACAGGATGTTCACAATACTTGCTGAAATGACAAGATTGTTGCACAAAGATCTCCTGATTGGTTCATCATGACGTGTTGAAACAGAAATAGCATAAAGCCAAATAATAATAACAACAATAATAATCCCTTAATGAATTATAGGTTTTAATTTTTTAATCAGCTCACGTGTAGAGCTCTGACACAATGAGCTGAACTTCGCCATGTTTGGATGAGCGAGTGTCTCCACTATTAGTGTTCATCCATGTGTATTAAAATCATGTTTGTCTTCTGATCTGGATAAATATGTTCACCTGTGTGCAGACAATGATGAGTGTGATCCAGATGTAGCAAAGTATCAACATCCGTCCCCCCCATCCATTGAGACAAGAACAAAGAGGTCAGACTGCATCAGGAGGTCTTTGATCAGCTCAGCTCTATCGTGTTCACATCAGGAGCTGACAGCACTTGAATCAAAGAAACTTCATCAGCAACACACACACATAAAAAAGTCCTGTTTGCTGATGCATGCAAACAGTGACTGCTTTTTGGGTAGTTTACTACTCTTACTGCATAAACTACCAGCTAACTTTATTATATCAGTGAAGTAATTTCAGACTAATACCTACAACTAATCGTAACCTGGGAAAATTAGTCAGTTTATGCATTCTGGATCTAATCAACTTTTAGAGGAAAAGTACGAAGGAGGATTTAGATGCTGCAGCCTGTGAGTGGAGAAGTAAAGTTATTTAGTTTCTACTGCTACTTTAATAGAAGCAAATTAACCCGCTCTGATGCAGAATACAGTGTTGAACTAATCTGATGTAATTTTTTTATTTTCCCCTGGAATAGAGGTGGGAATTTCAGTGTGCAAGCTGCTTCACTGCAAATGATTTTAGCATCATCAAACTAAAAACACTTTACCCCGACATGCTGCTTGTTGTTGATGAGTCAATAGTGTGGGTGCAGTTTTCCCAGAGAGGTTCACATAATGTGGACAAACATGTCAGAGAGTGTTGAGAGCTGAGGTTCTGTTTTGAATCACTATTAAGAAATAAATGAGGGAAAAAAAACAAACTGTTATTAGCAGCTTCTATTTCCATTCAGCCTTTTCGCCTTATAACAAGGTTCTGTCAGTGCTAAAATGTTTTGTGTTCTTTTTGTGGATTTGGAGAAAACATAATGCTTCTTATTGATGTGTTGTAGCAGAAGTGCATTTGGTCCAGTGCTATTAGTCCATCGTACATCAAGCCCTCAGTGTCATGTGTAATGGTTACATGTTTTTAAACTGATACACGGCAGCATGAATTGTCCTTAAAGCTGTTGATTATTAAGGACAGCATCAGAGCAGAGTAATCACACTGCAGATGGCTCCTGCCCCCAAACAGCTTTACAGGAAGATAACTGTAATTCTATTTTACCAGGAAATAATCAGTGATATCTCTGGTGTCTCACTCTACTTATTTCATGCCTTTGTCTTAATATACTCTGTACAAGAAACTACACCCCACATGAACATTCATTCATTGACACAACAACCATTAAAATAATGAAAACCATGACATCAGTTCATTTGATTGAAAAAAAAAAACATAGACCATAAAAATATCGTGAATTGAATCCAAATATGATACCAAGAGCTGAGAAAAGAGGTTAGCTTCTCTCATGTGAAATTATCATATGCACCAGCAGCATTTTAGAAAGAAAAGCAACAACAGTAGGGGAGACAATTGCTGCTTGAGTGAATCATAAGTTTAAATATAGTCAGACAAGTCTGCGCAATATTTATCAACATAATATGACAAGATTACTATCAAAAACCTGTAGAATTGTTTATTTAGGCCTGGATAAAATCTTAAATCCAGACACTTGAACCTTGCGGTGGCTGAATAAATTATAAATGGGGAGGTTATAATGGTATTTGTTTGTATACAGTACAGGTGCATGTCTACAAGGGTGGGTGGTGATGAGATGCTTGATAAAGACTTGCACATATGTTATGAGGACTGTAAAGAACAATTAGACCCTGGAAATACTAAAACATCCAGTCAAGGTCCAAAATGTTCAATTCAAGAAAGGATGCAACCCCCTGCAAAGTTAAGTAGCCCCTTCATCTGGCTCCATAAAACAGACAGCCATGTTTGAAAAGTACTCTTTACAACAAGAGGATTTCTAGTTTGAAGGCTCATGCCTTTCTTGTGCTGTGTTTATATGTTCTTCTGGAGCATGCATGGGGTCTCAGTGGGTATTGCGGCATCCTCCCACAGTCCAAACACATGCTCATCACATTGCTTGGTGGGTGGATATCTACCGTTACGTGTCACCTTATGATATACTGTCCTGTGTGTATCCCACCTTGCATCCAGTGACACCTGGGAAAGGCTTTAGCTCCTGTGACCCGAAAGTGAACAGCAGTGATGATAATGGATTGATGAGGTGCAGTATGCCCAGTGTAGTGTAACTACACTTTTGTCTAGGTAAAAGAGAAAGCGAAGGAAGGAAAGGTAAAGAAGAAAGGATGCTCTTGACCAGGTTTGGCCAATAGAGTCAGTTGTCTCAGAGAGTTACTCTGGGCCTCAGTTATGTCCCTCACTGTAACAATTCAATGTGATGTATTACTTTTCACACCTGCAGACAATGAGTAGTAAAACACTTGCCAAAATCAAACACAGAACACAACTGGGATTTCATTTGTTTGTTAGTCATTAGCAAAGTGATGGAAAAATCAGCTTCAAGTACTGAGAGATAATAGGTGGGAGCATCATAGAGGATTTTACACTTCCTTGTATAATCAACATACATGTCTAAATCAAATGTTTTGGCATTTATTACACACCAAGCTTTGATATTGCACTCTAAAGTCCCTGCAGTAATTTATGTTTGTTTCACTGGCCAATCACATTTGATCAAACAGTTACTAAAACAATCATCACTCCCCTCCCTCCTCTTTTGTCTCACCTTGTTCTTTGTTTATTTCACTGAGCCTGTACGCTCATCATTTCTATCCAACACCACACTGACTAAACCAGTGCGATTAATTACTCTGATCAGTGAAATTAACCTTCACCTCCTCCACCTGGACACTTGGCAGTGGGATCAAACAGACTGATTAATGTTGTAAGTTTGCTTGCTCACTAATAATGCTGCATCAAAGCGCTGAACATCCACACTTGGTAGACTTCCTGGTGAAGTTGTTAGTGCTGCTGCCTGTAAAGTTTGAGAAAGGTGGACCTTTCCATGTGGAGTTTGCTCGTTCTCCCCTCTGGGACTTAGACTATCTACCATAGTACAAAGAACATGCTCATAAGGTTAATCGGTGAATCTAAATTGCCCATGCATGTGAGTGTGTGAAAAAGAATGTCTATCTCTATGTGTCAGCTGTGCACTTTTCCCCCTGATCCTTTTCTGTGGATTCATTGTATTGGTTGAAGGTTGTACTTGAGCTTTTGTGTTCTTCACATAGGGTTTGTTTTTTCAGCAAGAGCACCTGGTTTTGGACTGGTGTTTTGGGTTTTTAACAAAAAATCTGAGTTTTTGAGTGCTGTGTCTCAGTTCTCAGCACTTCAGTAAAACTGTTATGCAGAGTTTAGATGAAGGTCTGGAAATGAGATAAAACTATGATTTCCTAAAAGCAGAGAATAGCATCACCATAGTGTGTTATAGATCCCCCCATCCTTCTTGGCTCATTTCATCTGTAGTACACCTACAGTTTTTCATGCTGCTCTGGCTAATTACATATCTCCTCACATCCACACACAGCCAAAGGCTCTCAGTAATTCTCATACATTTCTGCTGTAGACCTTACAGACACAGTGTTTGACTCTCACAGAGGACATGGTCATTGAACAACAGATCCCGTCACCACACTAGAGGTAATTTGAAGCTACAGAATATAATTACCTCCAAAAACAACAACAACAATATGCTTTTCACAAGTCATAGAAATAATGGGTTAAAAAACTAAAGCGGTATCTGTAAATGTGTGTTCATTAGTGTGGTCTATACTCTTTCTTTGGACTCATACCTGGTATCTAATAGTCATCCATCAAACTGTGATGGATGCTTCGTTGTCAGTGCAGCAGGCTGTGCAAAAAGTAGCTGGCCCTAAGTTTCCAACTTTAAGATACATTTTGAATTTTGGTTATTCTACTGGTGAACAACCTTAAACGGGTGAATCTGCTTTCCCATATACGAAACATGGATTTAAACTAACAATGCCTAATGCCTCTAAATGTTTACAAACCTTGACATGTTCATATTCATATGTTGCAGAAATTCCTAAATGTGTCAGTAGACTATTCTAATACTCTGTTCAGGAGAGCTTCAGGGGATCTTGATGAGACTTCCTGTCATCACTCCACAGTGGTTCATTACCAGTTTGTGTTACAGGCTTAAAAAACAAGGTCTAATCATAGCTCCATCACACCAGTGTGAGAAAAGAAAGGATTGAGTTGAGGCACTGAACTTTATTGCACCTCAGTCAACAGCAGAACGAAATTAAGAAGACAAACATGATTTTAAGTTTTAATTTTTTAAGGAGGAGTTGTTTTGGGGTTAGGTCTAAAAGCTATTGGCCAATAGCACAATGATGCTCAGCTTGCCCCCCCCCCCAACACCACCACCACTGATACTGAAAGCAAAGTGAACTATCACCAAAGCCAACAGGATTTTCCCTCTTTAGATCATGAAAATCTGGCCAACAATCCCAGATAACTCATCGTTTTCCTGTTGAAATGTGATGATGTTGAAACCACATCACTGACCTTCTAAAAGTTATCGCTCTGCCAAGGAAAAGCTCACTCCTCATTTATCTGGCAGCCAAAGCAAAGAGCAGAAGCCACAGGAGGCCTGAGAGGCTGGCAGTCAGATGGCTGTGACGAGAGCGGCCTGAGCTCCTGGATTTAGGAAAAAGGGAATGGATGTTTGTGAATACGTGTCTCTCTCTGAGGCTGGATGGGCAGTTCAGAGTCAACATGATGAAAAGCTTGTTTCTAGCCATTTGTGATAACATCCCTATTCTTACTTTGAACCAATATCTGCACGATCTCCTAAAAGATTTCAAATTCTTCAAATTTGTCCTCTCCTTCTGTCCTGTTTTACATATTGTGTCCAACTTTGGGCATAATATTGCTCTTCTGTGGCTTTGTGGCTTGATACAAAGCACTGACAAAAGCCCTTAATAACCAAGCACTCCTCAGAGCTGAAGCTGCCTTAGCAGCAGGAAACTCGTACATGCATGGGGAGAGCATGCAAACATCTCGAAGAAAAGCATCTGTATTGCCAGGAAATCCAATGAGCTGTGAGGCAACTGAGCTGACCACTGAACCATTGGAAGCCCTACAGCTCACATCTTCACTTAATATTTGTTTTCAAAATATGAAAAAGAGCAAATTACCATATTTTTAATATGCACCAAGACAAAACTTTGGTGCAGTCAAAAAACACTTTGTCAACTCTTATTGAAACAGAACTCAGAAAGAAAACCAATCACTGAAGAGTATCTTGATCAAAAACTATCTCTTACTACAATCTTAAAACTTAATTTAAATTTTGATTTAGTTTTGTGGAATTTATCTGTGCCCTGCAAGTCTGTGCTTTTAATCCTGAGCATCAGTAGCAGAGTGTTTGGGGGAGAAACGTCAGCTTATTAAGTGTGTTTTCAGGATTAATCAGAAATAACCAGCACTGCAATTGCTTTGGTTGATTTTTGCTGTCTAATATCCTCATTTAGAGTCGAAAAAGCACAATCAAAATGTGTAATTTGCAGATTGGTGTCCTAAATGTGAAACTGGTCAAGTTTGACATTTACATTTTGCAGTTTCCTGTCTGTCTCTCATTTGTCTGATCTCCTTACTAAAAGTAAAATGTTCACACAGCTCAGTGAAGACTCTCTAATATTAATGCAGTGTGAATCTCCCCTGGCCACTTTAAATCCACTCCAAATGAGTCTCCGGCCTCGTCAGCACTGAGTGTGTACAAACTCTCTGTCTATAAGTTCTCAGTAAACACACTGAAAGTGTGCAGTCTGGAGAATGTTTTTCACTTATAAATCACAAAGGAGCTTTTCAAATCAGTGTGCAGTGCATTGAGGAGTATTTCTTTCTCCGTTCCCTGTGAGAGCACCTGAAGTACACACAGCTTGACTGCTAATGGCTCGGTGGTAAATCACATCTCACACAGCGGGGCCAACTATAGACTCCTACAATTCTTCGCTGTTCATCTTGAGCTACTAAATCCAAACAAAAACAATACACATACTTGAGCACATATACACACAAAGGTGCAGACTACATACTGAGGTGAGAGCAAAAACATCCACTCCACAACTTTAGACAGCTTTGACCCCCCTGGACAAGCTTCAAGAGGCAGCTAATAGCTGCTGCAACATGTCTCCTCCACTGTTCAGCCTGATGCTTTGACACAGAGAGGAGAAAAGAGGTGGAGAGGGAGATAACCTCAGCTTCTAAGTATCTCTTTTTGATCCTTCTCTTTGTCATCTTGGGACTGGACCCAAATAGGGCTTGGACCCAGCCACTTGAGGTGCTGCAACCTTGCAAGCTCATAAGACCTGATTTTTTATTTTTTTTTGCATTTTCTCTTCTACTCTCCATTAGGTTGATGGAGACACTCATGCTACCTTGACTCAGTGACAGCAAGTGGTCAGAGATCAACAGCTGAACTAACAGCCCAGTGCAGGGAGAGATCCATCACAGACAGTAGCTAACAATCAATCTGAGCACAGAGCTGGACACATGAAGAAAGCAATGTTCTTGCTGAAACCCTTGACTATGCAGTCACACACGTACATAGCAGAATCATGCACACAAGGACCGTCACTGGAATCTACAGTCACCAAAGGTCCCAGCCAACAGCTCTGGGGCTAAAGCCAAATGTATCAACAAGGACAAAGAGCAAACCAGAAACTCTCTCCAAGAGCAGGTAACAGGGTGGACAGACAGGTAAGCAGACAGAAAGGACAGGCACAGTTATACCAGTAAACAGAAAGGACATTAGGCAGGAACAGAATTTCAGGATTTCAGTTCAGGCCAAACAAATAATGTCTGGACATTAAATTCCAAAAAGTTATAGAGCAGTTTAAATCAACTGACTGATAAACTGCTGGTACTATTTGTGATTTTAAAGTGGATTTGTTTGCTTTTTTCACCTTTAATATTTTATCACATTTCATAACATTTTTGTGGATCAGACGGATCTACCTGTGATCGCTCTTTGTTTGTTAATTTTTTTCCTAAATGGGCTAAACCTAACTCATTTTAGGGCATCTAACAATAGCACACTTGAAGTGAAAAGTTTTACAAGGGAAAAAAAAATTCTAGGAAGAGTTTAGGGTGGGCCTGTTGAAAATTGGGTGGTCCTGGGACTGTTGGGCCCACCTATAGTGCTGCCCCGTCATAAGGAGATATTACATTTCAACAGGGGTGTGAATTTGACAAATTTTTACACAAAGCAATTCATGTTTAACATTATACTCAACATTCACTTTAGGTGACTTCTGGTTCTTTGACTTTGACTATGTTAATAGCTTTCCCTCCATTAATCAGTCAGTCAGCTTCCCCCTTTGTGAGAAAAGCAGAATGCAGGTGAAGAAAAGCACAGAAGCTTAGTCAGACTCAAATACATTTTTGTTACTGAAACTCTACTTATGCACACTCTACTTTGTTTAAGCAGTACTATGGAAAGCACCAGATATCAATGCTGATTCTCCCAAAGCCCTGTTAAATGCTGTTCAGTATCCAGGGAGGAGTTTCTTTAAATACAACTAAAGTAAAAATGAAAATGGACACCCCTGTAGCTGTTAATAGCTTGCTTCAAGGCTGATAATCATTTTCAGGGATCCATGGTAAATAACACTTATTACTGACCAATACCCCATATAACCCCACTTTGAGAACATAATTTGTCAAAGGGGAAAGTTTCAAGCTCTCAATGACTCAACCATAAACACAAATACAAACACAGAAATTCACATCTGCACATTGATCTTAAAGCCTCTGAGCTTTGAAAGCTGCACACTACATAGCTTAATGTAAAGAGCACTTTGCTGAAGCATTTGCAATCTTAAAGCTGACTGCAAAATAACTACCGACAGGACACCTGACCTGATATGAGCTGTACAAATTTCTTATTTAAATCAATTTGGTTTGATGTCTGAAGATTTTGATGAAGCAGCCCAAGGCAGTAAAGATCAAAGGAAGCAGCTGAGAGAAAACAAAGTTTTGTAAGGGTTCGTTCAAGACTCTTGAATCTCCTTTCGTTTATGATAAGAGAATGAAGACAAGGTCGAAGCTAAACGGAAAAAGTTTTAGATGTGAGGTAGAGTTAGACAGATTATTTCTGTTCTGTCATGCCCAGGATCTTTGTCTTTGTCTCTCTTATACACTTTCACTTTGCTTACTGAGGTTGATATCTGTTGGGTGGCTGAGTCGACATGAACAACCATTTGTTTCTCAGACCAAAATCAGATCTCTTATTGTGAACGAGGGCTGAAATGTCATCCTTCTGTTCTCAGACAGCCTTGTGAACACCTCACTTTGACTCCAAGCACAGTGATGTGGCGACAGATAGAAATTACTGAAAGTGACAATAACTCTGCTCTTCTTCTCTCGTGTCTTGTTTCCCTTAAACTCTAAGCTCCCATCTCCAGGATTATTTTTTACCTCTGCATATTAAAACAAAATAATTGCATTCACAAAAAATAAGCTCCTCCTTTGATAACTGTTGGCAAATGATTAAAACATCCTTGCTATCTGCAGCTCTCTCAAGCAATGCTTGTTTAGTATCTCAAAAGGGTCTGATGGAGCCACAACGTTCATCAAAACATCTGATTCTTGAGATCCTTTGGATAGGCCTCTCTCATCCATGAACTGTCATAGAACATGTTTGTGCTTGTCAAGCACCAGGACAGAAAAACTCAGATACAGACACAACAGCTGCTGCTTTAGGAGCTGTCCAGTGCTGAAACCACACAAAGAGCCTGCGTGGAGTCTTTTTTTTCCTGAGGATTAAGACAGACAGGACAACACCGATGAAATGGGGAAACAAACAGCTGTGAAGTGTTTCCTCCAGGATGTTTTAGAAAGCCAGTGATAAAGATTTGATTTGGATCTACTGATTCAGATCGACTGACTGATCACTTGACTATAATAAAGGTTGCGCCACAACCACCTTTCACGACAAATGAGACAAGTAAAGGAAGCTGAAAAGAAACCCAGCAGATCAACAGCCCCCCTTCAAACACATGAAAATTCTCTAAGGTGTCACTGTCAGTAATTCAGCGGACAAAAACTGTTACCAGATGTCATTATTTATTTATGGCATTTAATAGGGAAAATCCTTTGAATAATACAGCTGGTGCAAAAGGGGAACAGAACCGTGCTGTTCTCTCTTTGTTGGCTCTGTGCCTCCTGGGCTCTGTCTGCTCTGACAGCAGCCACAATGGCCCAGCTGAGCTGCTCATTTGCTTTGCCCTCAGTGCAATAGCTAATTCAATATGTTTAATGCCAAACTATTATGCTAATAGCCACGGCAAAGCTTGCAGCACTGTGGCTGTGCTCCACCTGCTTGGAGAAGTCAGGGTGGAGAAGTGCAGGGACACAGATCTTTCAGTTTGGACGACTGACGTTGGTGGGCAAAGGTACAGCTTTCGATGAGCCACTTAACCAAACCTTTGACTGGAGTTGCCAAGTCTAGACAATAAACTGTGGGCCAGTGCAAGTGCCAATTGAACAAAGACAAAACTGTAATTACAAAGGAAATGCAAAACACACAACTGGAATGAATTTGTATATTTAGGTTGCTGTGAGTGTATTAAGATCTTGACCAGCTCACAATTGTCTCATCCATTAACTGGTTTCTCTCTGCAAGAATATTATTCCACCAGACACAGCAAGTGATACCTAAATCAGTAAATCCATTCGAACAGTAAACCTGTTAAAATTAACCCACCAAACAATAAATACCTCTTCCTCCGCTGAAAATTTACAAGAGCTTAAAGGGACTGTGAGCAGTTTGAAACTGATAAAAGTGCCTAATCATAATATGCAATGTAAAATGGGATTACCAGTGCCAAAATGCTGATTCTTCGTTTCCCAATCAGGACTGAATGAGTCAGGCATGGCTGGATTGATTTGCGGCACAACTAGGTCTCTATGACAACCACGCTGGCTTTCACATTCAAACCAACATGCAGCAGATTTACCGCAGTGATCTGTCCAAACCTCAGTCTATCAATAAATTGAAGCGTGATGTTATATTTGCTCTGTTTGATAGATGAGCACCGCCATGAGGATTCACTGAGTTACCAATGTGCTAAATGTAGCCTGCTACTTAAATATGGTACAAGCTAACAAACTTTGCTTGTTGTCACGTCTCAAACATCAGCGCTACATATCTGTTGATAAAAACATTACCTCGTCTCGTTGTATCCTGTAAGAAGTAGTCATCAATGAACAAAAGTAGTGTTAAAAGTGAGATCCGATCCCCTCTCATCTTTCAAAACAAATCCACGTGCCACTTGTCAGGACAGGTTGCGCGAGTCCTTCAGCCAGAGGGGGGCGATAGAGTTCACTGCAGATGGATTCACAGCCACTTTGAGTCAGAATCATGCAGTGGTAGGGTCACAGCCAAAAGCAAAACAAACTGCAAAACCCAGTGATAGGATACACTGTAAAGCTTTTTGGTGTAAAATTAGAGTTTTACACTGGTAAAACTGCTGCCTGTCATTTACTGTGATTTTACTTCTGTACTTATCACTTTCCACTAATTGTACTACTTTCCTACTGTCAAAAATAAATGCACTAACTGTGATTCAATTCACAGTATGTTGCAGTATAAACATAAAAATACAGTCTTTCAATGCAGCAATTTTACCAGTACTTTAATGAACATTTACAGAATCTGCTCTGTGGAAATAAAGGAACTTGCTGTTGTCTCCATATGCACTGATTTAGTAGAGATGCAACATCTGTAGTTTACTATAAACTGTAGTACACACAGGATACTGTCTGTATTATTCTTCAGTCTCTAAATGTCTGTACATTATCATACTGGTGACACATCTATGTTGAGTAGTGCAAAATACCTGTGCCTTTCCCACATGAACTTACAAACTAACAAAGATATTTGGAAAAAGCTCAGGGCTTTTTACCCTTTTCTGTCTATCACACTTATAGGTTACAATTCACAAAGACATTCTGGGTATAACCTCTCAGTGCAGAAACCCCCCCCAGCTATTTAGCGGAACTTCAGCCCACAGCTGTACGCCTTTAATGCCTTTCATAACTGCAACGTAATAGCTCTAACCTTAACCCTAGCTGTAACAGCCGTGAATGAGGAGGGAATGTGGTGCAGCAGCAGACCCCTGACAGTGATCCTCAACTGTTAGTAGGAGTACTTGACCTTTAGGATCACAGGTGAGTGTTAAAACACCCAGAATACATTGCTTAGTAGAGTATTATACTGTTACACCAAAATACGAAACATTACTGTTGGAATTCTTTGTAGTTTTAAATCAGACTCTTACAGTGCATGATAAGATACTGTGCATTTGCTTGGCTGTTTTCCCTTTGTTTCATCCTCAGCCAGCGTGGCTATATTGATCATATCTGAAGGGTTCATTGTAGGAATATTCTTTTCTTTGCTGTAGAAATTGTGAGAATTTACTGTTTCCCATTCACTTGTGTCTCACTTGGACACAACTCAAGTGCAAAATTGAGTTCCTGCCCATTCAAGTCTTCTGCTACAAGTGTGTGAACTAAGCTGAGCCCAGCCAGGAGGAGAAGACACATTGATGAAATATGTGATGACACAACCTCAAGGGAAGAGCAGATAATTCTGTGAATTTACCAGCCAGTTACCTCCTCTTTCACATTTTTCTTTTGTGTCCCTTTTCTTCCCTCTATGATGTCCTTCTCTTTCCTTTGCCTTACTCACAGTTGAGTAAAGCCACTGAAAAGCAATGAATCCACCTCTAAAGGCACATTGTTCATCTGTGGTAAAGCCTCATCACACAGGACATGTGAAAAATAGAGGCAGGGAACTGGTGACGACAGAGAGGAACACTTCCTCTGAGAGCAATGGTATGAACAGCAGAGCCTGTGATCCAGAGCAAGAGTGATGGTATCAAAAGACACTGATGACAGAGGAGAGACAGACAAACAGAACCCTTGTGTGAGAGTAGATGAAGATGCCTGAAGTACATCAATAATACTCAGTAACTAAATACAGAGGTGACCAGCAGCTCACACTCAGCCAGCAAGAAAGCAACATTTCATCTACAATCAGTCTTAGAAAGATTATGAAGCTGGGTGCTGTTCTGCATCAGCTGGAAACAGAAGCTCCTGATCCTTTAGCCAGCCTCACTGCAGGTACCAGCCTGGCTCTAAACACTGAGGATCAGTCTGAAAGTTACAGGATCACACATCTGACACCATGAGAGTTCAGGGGAATAAAATGGCAAAGAGAGAGGGATTGTGGGACAACTAAGATCTACCTGTAGGAACTGTGGTTCGTCTGAGGGTGTGTGGATACATGTGCAAATACACTGCCTGGCCAAAAAAGATAAAGAAAAAACAATTACCACCTGGATTTAACCAAGCAAATGGGTGCAAGCCTCCTATCCAATAACTATTGCATGGGTGGTTTTCTTTCAGCTGTCAACATGTTATTTAACTCCAGCTGGTGCAATAAGTAACTTCTCAGAAGAAATGTCGGAAAAAAATCTTGAATGGTTGTGATGGGTGATCTCTTAAGCATTTGGCCAAATCACATCGGAGAAACACAACAGTAGAACTCAGGAGTATGTTTAATAGTGAAAGTAAGAACATTTACTCAGGCAAAATGCAAAGGAAACTCAAGTGATTGCGATTGAACAGCTATGTAGCTTCAATAAAACCACTAATCAGTAAGGCTAACTGGAAAAAAAGGCTCCAGTTTTCTAGGGAGCATAAAGATTGGACTGTGGAGGAATGGAAGAAAGTCATGTGGTCTGATGTGTTCAGATTTACCCTGTTCCAGAGTGATGGGTGCATCAGGGCAAGAAGAGAGGCAGGTGAAGTGACACACTCATCATACATAGTGCCTACTGTACAAGCCTGTGGGGGCAGTGTTATGATCTGGGGTTGCTGCAGTTGCTCAGGTCTAGGTTCAGCAACATTATGTGCCCAAAGAATGAGGTCAGCTGACTACCTGAATGTACTGAATAACCAGGTTATCCCATCAGTGGATTTTTTTCTTTTCTGATCGTACAGGCATATCCCAAGAAGAAAGGCCACCTTAGAGTCCAGACCTTAACCCCATTGAGAGTCTTTGGGATGTGCTGGAGAAGACTTTGTGCAGTGGTCTGACCCTCTCATCATCAACTTGAGATCTTGGTGAAAAATATTATACCACACAGGATGAAAATAAATCTTGTGATATTTTAGAAGCTTATAAAAACAACGCCACACTGAATGTGTGCTGTAATTAAAGCTAAGTGACTCAAAGCTATGTGAAAGTGGTCCAACAAAATATTAGAGTGCGTGACCTTTGTTTTGAGTGGCAACTTTTTTTCTGGCCAGTCAGTGTATAACACACATATGTGAGGAGCAGGAAAACCAGAACAAATGACTAACAGAGTGGAAGAGAGGAAAATAGGCTCGTAACTGTGTCACAAACTGCTTGGTTGAATCTCGGCTTAATTTCCCAGGAGGTTGTGAGCAACTCTGCCCCTTCTCTGACTTCCATTCCGTATCTGACATCAGACACATTGACATTCAAATCAGACATTTGATTTTGTTTTCTAACCTCGACAAAATCAAATCGTTGATAACCTCTAAGGTCTTGTTGCATGTAACTATGTTGATGTCCTGAGACTTCACTTTCACAGTGAAGTTCTCTTAAACAAAAATAACTAAGAGACCCCTTGGCCGAAGTTTAAGTGCAATCTGTTTTCTCTCTACTTATCAGTAAAAGGAAAAACAATCAAACCTTCATCCACCAGTTCTCTCTGTCTGTATCACCTCACCTGGAAGCTTACAGTGAGAAAAAAAGTGTTGTTTGACACAGTATGTTGAATAACAGTCAAGCCAAAGAAACCTTGTTAGGTTGACTATCTTTGCTGTTTTCAGAATCAGAACTTTACGACAGGTTCAAGACAACAGCTGGAGCCCCTATGGGTCAGATAATTCCCAGAAAAGCCTTTAAAAGCAGAAGAGGTGCTGTAGAGGGAATGTATATAGGGGTGGGTGTATGATGCAGAAGTTTGTCGGTGGTGAAATTAGCATGTAAAATTATGAATTCACTATTTATTTATGCAATATAAAGATATTGCATAGACTAATAAATCATTCTCTAAGAAAAGCTCCAGATCCTTAATGTGTCATAACCACAGAGCTTGTCTCCGAACTGAACATCATGGGCACATCAATGAATGTGGAAGCAATGATTTTGCAGTGTCTTGTGCGCTTAGGAGATTAAAAAAAAGACTATTGAAAGACGACCTGCTATTCATATAGTCGATATATGCCGAAAAGAGCGGCTCAGTAAATCGCCCTCACCTTGATGAGTGAGGTCCACTCCTAAGGAATGTAGAGAGACGCTGCAGCCTCACAAGACCCGCTGTGAAACGGAGCAGCTGGCAGCGCCGCGGACCAGGAGCAGAAACATCCAACGACACGTAGAAATCCCTGCAAGAGTGGTAGAAAAATTAAGCAGCTCCGGGTATCGGGTAGTGAAGCAAACACGGAGAGCTCCGGGCTTGTTAAGCATGCAATGGGTGAAGAAATTTCTCAAGAAAAGTCCGCATATCTGTCAGAAAGATCCGAGGAAGCAGCCGCGATGAGTGGATGGGCACCAGAGTGATGCTCACCTCCCCAGCAGCTGAGCGCTACTGAACAAAAGAGCGCTCCGCAGGCTCTCTATTCAAATAGCAGGGGAGAGGAGGATGAAGAGGAGGGAGGGAGGGAGGGAGAGGGGAGGCTGAGGAGGAGGGGCGGAGATGATCCAGTCTTAAGGTTGGGGTAAACTCCAAAAGTTCTGGGATGTATGTGTCTGGAAGGCAGCAGATTATGTACTGTTGTGACCGCCCACTGGGGCTAGATTTCTTGTGTCTAAACGTTGGATCCAATTTAAGAGTGACCTATAACTAAAAAAACAAACAAAACAAGAGTGATGTACTGGGTTCATATATTTCAGTTCATCCTTTTGAATGATGACTGGAAGCTGTGTTATGGATTATTCTGCGTGACAGATGATCCCAACCACCCAAAGCTATTAGCCCTGCTCTCTTGATATGATCTATTAGAGATGAGGGTTTATTTGGAGAGACGTGATTTGGCATCTCAGCTTCATTGTCGGAGCGCTGTAATTAATAGCATGATCCAAACCTGGGATTAACTTGCAATGTGCTATTTAATCTAATTATAGAAGCTCCAATCCAATTTTCATGTTGGATTTACTTTGCAGGCTCAGAAAGCAAACCTTGAATCAACATTTTTCATCTAATTGGCAATTTGATCCTGAATATACAGCGAGGCTTTTCTTCCCCTCTGGGTATTGGGTTCTTAGTAAAGAGGTAACATAAAACTCATTAATCTGGCGCTCGTGAAAAGCACATTATGGTCGTGATGCCCGCGGTCAGTAAAAGTGATGCTGGAATACATCATGTGAGCAGCCGTCCGCTTTGTTGTATCAAGAATAATGACCCCCGCGAGACGCCACGCCGAGTGCAGGGGGATTAACGCTTTGTATAACTTAAGCAGTTGGCAGTTTCGAGGCCGCCTGTGATGCTGCTGGTTCAGAGAAAAAAAAAGTGTTTCTACAGAAAATGTGCTTTTAAAAAAAAAATCTTTTACACTCAATGTATAGAAAATTAACATCCAAGTCAACGTCAAAGTCATCAGAGAGAAGGCAAAGAAATACATTTAGGCTTCTTTTCCGCCGTGGTGCTGTCCATGGTGCTGAACCCGTTCAAACAAATCAACCAAAACTCTACCCTCCAGATTTTTGCAAATTGAGAAGTCCAATTTTAAAACATCATAATATTTTTTGGGCCAGTTTTTACTGACCTTGACAAGAGAGGACAGAGAAAAAAAGAGAGTATTTCATAACTTACATTGGTCGTCTTTGTAGTCACCAAAAGTCCCTTACATGTCATATGAGTTAACCCTTCTATTATCTTCGGGTCAGCTTGACCTGATTTCAAGAATTTTTTGTCATAACTTTGGTTTTTCTGCCATAGAATTGTTTGCAAAATTCATGAATGGTTCACTGCTTTGCTATTTGCATGTGAAATTAGTGTTGGCTATCTTTGTTAAACTATAACAGTTTTATAAAAACAGTTATAGCATCTTGCTGCCATCAAAAATTGAAATGGTTTCAAAACAAAATCCTGCCTAGACTTTGAAATATACCTTTATGTGATTACACATCAACATATGTACCTCTGAAAATAACCTAAATTAAAGTTAAAAAAAAAAAAAAAAATCAAAAATTCTGCTTTCCCCCCCACTCAAAACATATGTTTATTTTTTTTAAGATAAGGTCTACCATCCTATTTATTACAAAAGTAAATGAGAGTATATTTAAAACATTTTCATGAAAAAGGAGAAACGAAAATTTTAGAAAATTTTACACCTTGTATTTTGTAAGCAATCAGATGGTTTGAGGTCAATACAATGGTCCAAATGGTTTATTGTCTAAAGTAAAGAAAAGTACATCGGATCTCCGAACTAAAACATCAAACAAGCTCAGACTCCCAGAAAAATCCATCAATAACTATAATGGTGCCTTAAGATCAAAAGTCAGATGGACGGATGGAGGAGAGAGGGAAACAGGAGCCTTGTGTGTCAGTTTCTGTTCTTCTGGTCATAGTAAGCACAGTGTAAAACTTATCCAAAGCTTGTCTGGGGGCACAGAATACATTAAAAATATTATTTTAGTTTAACATTTGTTTTCTTGGTCCACTGCACAAATACACCAAGAATATTGTTAGAAGTCATAAAACATAAAACAGTTCAACCCTACAGCAGATTATGGGTTTACAGTTGTACAAGGGATGTTATTGGACTAAAGATGTGATGTAGAAATAGTGACAGAACTTCAATGATCACAAAAGTTGTTCATGGGAGAAGCTTTTGAAAAAGACTTCATCATATGCACAATCAGGAGGTGCTTCCAGGAAGTTCATGCAGGGTGTTATTTCTGCCCTGAGGGGGCCACTGAAGTTCATAGCAGCACATGAAAACTATTGTCCCTGTGCTTCAGACAGACTTGAGCATCAAAGAGTAGTCGAAGCGTCACAGACTCTCTAGCAGCTTTGACACCAAAAAGACCCTTAGAACACAAACCCTGAGCTCATGCTGATTACACGCTCTTCTAAAAGAGCAGGACCATTTGATAAGAATGGTCCTTGAGATGCTGATAAAGACTGCAGAGACAGTGATTCCTTTTCTCTGCCTCTTCCTGACTCTTAACCTCTCTCCACTTCTGTGAATGACCAGCAAGAAATACAAACTCACACAAGAGAGCGGGCCAAAACAACAACAGCAACAACAAAAACACAACTACCCCAAAAACAGCTTGATGGCTCCTGGGTAAAAATGCTTATTCTGTGAAGCCCCATAACACCTGCATGGAAGACATACTTCATTTACTGCTGGAGTTGCTTGGAAGCATCTTCTGGTGAGAGTTTATTCAAATTTTTAACACCTTAATGAAGCAAACCGCAGGAGAAGTTAATCCCTAGAAAATTCATCTTTATTTCAAATGCTATCTGACCCGGAAACCTGGAGGATTGGAGTAGTTACTGCTGTCTACTCCATGAGACAGGGGCCATAGTGTTTTCTGAACAAACTCTAGTTCTGTGACGATCAAAATGAATGACAAATGCATAAGAATTTCCTAAACTACAGTGTGTGAAAAAGGTAAAAACACAACTTTCCCTGATCTGCATTTGAGACACATGTTGGTAAGTAGAAAAATTGCACTGTTTGGAGCTTTTATACAATCTACCATGCTCACAATAACTGCACGGAAATGAAAGAGAAACCAAGAGATTTTTTATGTTATCTAAACAAAACAAAAATAACCTTTGTCAAGAATTTCAGAAGTATAAAAATCCTTACATTTCCAATTTTGGTTACAATACCAATGGAAGATATGGTCACTGATTTTGTGGGTAAGTGGGTCAAAGGACTTAATGATGGGGAGTGTTACCTCATGGTGGAGCAACTAGGAAAAAAGTCAAGGAATCGCTAAAGCTATTATAACCCATTCTTTGGGGACCAAAAAGTTTAATCCACCAGTTGTTGGGATATTTCAATTCAGACCAAAGTTCTGGACTTGCAGAGAGAGATAAAGTGCTGGAGTGGCAACAAATCATAATTAAATCTATTCCCAAAAGATTTGTTTCATTTACTTGAAAGTGGTTCAGCAGAATACAAAACAACATGGAGTACAGCAGCGTTGCGCTCTCATCTTAAAAGACTTTTTCGAATTCTTATTGGAAGTAAATACTGTTTTATTTTACCCGGCAGGTACTGATCTGTTGAAGGGAATGATTTAAGTTATAGCATGAAGGCTCATAGCTGTTGTGCATGCAGCTTTTGTGAATAAAATAAACAGAAAGCTGAAATGGGTTTATTCGATTCAAGTGCATTTACATAGTTTTAGTGGTTTCGTCAGAATTTTTGGCTGAATATTGACAATGAAATACATTATAAAACCAAGAATATGAGTGTCATTGCCAAGCAGTTTGGCAAAACAGACACCAATGTCAATGAGATTTCATCTCAGTGGGAGTCAATTATTGTATTAAATTTATCCCACTGTTACTCTCCCAAGTGTGAATATGTTAAATAAGCGTAGCCTCTTTGAGCGTTAACAATGAGGCAAGTGTCTTTCTGGTGTTTTCCTCTTATTAAAATGTACATCGTTAGTTCCCTTAAGAGCCATGTGGTTGACAACACTTTGAGAGACTCAGCAGTGGGAGGTAAATTTGCTGGGTTGGAGTTACAATCAGTGTGTCTCCGTGTGAAGGATGTGTAACAGGGGGAGAAAGAGGTCAGTTAAGTTGCCGATCCAGACTCCCCAACTCATTGACCTAGAAGCAACTGATACAAGCTCTAAGAGACAATCAACAAACTGCTCACAGTCATTTACTGTCAACTGAGAACCTCCTGAGCAGGAGGTTAAGTGACCTAATATTTAAAATGAGAAGGCGGGATGGGGTGAGTCAAACAACAAGAGGAGCATGCTGAGGCAGACATGGGAAGGCGAGACTTTAGAGTTCAAGGCAGCAGCAGCAGGAGAGCTATGAAGCAGCTGAAAAAGAGGAGTCAGCAGTGCAGAGAGGCTGTAAATGAGGGAGTAATGAAGCTGTACAGGTGGGAGCAGGTAATCTATAATGAATGAAGCTGAGAGGGGAGGAGATAAGAGGCTGTTAGCTGTGATTTCCTTGGCCTATAACTAAAAAAAGAGAATCTTTTATTGATTCAGAGGAAGCAGGTAATTTTGTTTGATGTTTAATGATGCTCCCAGGCAGATCTCATCACACAGTGTCTTGTAAATGTTTTCGGATCAGGAACAATCATGGATGTTCAAAATCCTTCTCTAATCCTGAGTTTCAGTTAAAATTAAAATTAAAAGAAAATAAAAAATAGTGTCACATTTACAGTGACACTTGTCAGTCATTATGTCATGTGAACATCATATTGTGTTCAATCATAAATGAGAGAAAGACACACACTCCCATATTACCAACTGTTGCATTGGTTTTAAAAAGAGAAATACTGAGTTGTGAATTTATGCTTACACAAAAGGATCAATTTAGGGGTTTCAAAGAAAGTCTCAATTTCCCATTTTTCATCACCACTTACACATCACACATCAAACAAAATGGTGTTCAGAGTTGCTGTGAGGGTTTTCTTTTGGTGTTGATTGTAGTGGCACCTCTTGCCAAGGCATGCAGGTATTTTGGAAGCAAATGAATAGAGAGAAAATTCTCTTTTTAACACTACTTTTATTCATTCAAGACAACTTTTTGCAGGATGCAAAGCGATGAGGTATTGTATATGTCTGTGATCATGTGGCGCGACTGTTTGAAACATGACAAGCAAAACTTGTAACTCAGTTTGTAGAGTAGTTTAGTTTTACAGAAGGTGAGCAGAGTGCTTTAGCAGCCCGATGCTCAGAGACATGTCTGTACGTGTAGCATTACAAAATCCTTGTCATCTACGATCAGTGCTCATCCACCAACTCAGACCTCATCAAGCAGAACAAATGTAACATCACTTTTTATTTTTTTGACTGACTACCAAGTTTGAAGAGGCCGCTGCAGTATACCTGCTGCACGTGGGTTGTAATGCACATTGTCACAAACAGCTTCCCCTGTGTTTTCCCCTGGACTCTGCTACTCTCTGGTTGTCTTTCTTCTGCCCCTCTATCCTTATTCTTCTTTGCCAGTCCATAAAGGCTGCAGTTAGATATTTCACTTCCTGTTGTTTTGTAGACAAAGGAGCTGAACATTTTAAAAGCACCTTTCAACCACAAAGTATGAGTTTCAGGCTGGCAGGATTTTGAGCCAGATGCTTTGAAAGATATGTCTCTCATATGTAAATGGATATAGAGTGAAACACAGCAGTAGTGGAAGCAGTTGAAGTTATTAGCTAAGGGTTTTATAAGCCTTGCTGAGATAAAAAGCTCCTGTCTAAATGCATTTTGGTGAACTTAGTTCCTTTTTAGGACCCCCTAAAGATCTGATCCTAAACTCACACCTCCTCAAAGATATAAAATGCTTTAGCATTTCAACAATCTCGATATTTGTTGGTAAATCAGAGGTCACCAATTGTGTACAGCAATTTATTCTTAGAGCATTTCTTCAAACTGTGTCATGTCTCTTTGGCTGCCAAAATAATTCAGCCTGCTCCTTGTTTCATCATTTCTACACATCCTTTTACGGCCACAGCCAAAATTCAATTTCAGACAAGAGCTGTGAGCAGAGAGACAATATCCTGATCAAAGACTTGGTCAGAGGTTGAGTAGTTTCACAAACTAAAGCAGGCAGTGTTTGGCTGTACAGCTCTGTCAGCACGGACACCAAGGACCTCTTCCTCTAACAGAACAGGAAATCCTTCCTCTGTTTTATTTCTCTCCCCTCTACAGATGGTACTATCATCTTATTGTTTAAAGGGAACCTTGTCATCTAAACAACCACCTCAGTAAAAGGAGCAGGACCTCCTCATCCTCCAGCAGCTGCAACAGCCTTCACATGCTCAGGCACTGACAGTTACAATAAGGAGTAAAAGATAACAGTTTAGTGTAACAGCAGCTGTAAATGTGTTTGCCACGGTCTAGAGAGCCCAGTGCT
>RPOG01004824.1:7254-24316 GCA_008086565.1 Thalassoma bifasciatum
ATTTCTTGAATTACCTGTTCTTAATCCTTTGCAAAACATTTCAACTCTCTTTCATCCATTTTAACACTGAATAGCTTCTCGTTATTACGCTGTTTTACCCTCAAATGTTTGTTTAAACTTTTTTTAAAAAAATAAATACATTTGGAAAAAGGATTGAAAACATTTTTTCAGGCCCTAAAAAGAATAAAACTATCCTGACACAGGCTAAAATGAATTTCCACCACATGAACCACTGAATTTAGGAGTAAATAACTTTTAAATAGGTGTCCACTGTAGTGACCACTATGCACCACAGGGTTAAAAATGTTATAGACAAACATTTGAGGGTGAAAGGCTTATAAACTATACATTATTCAGTGTTAAAATGGATGAACGAGAGTTAAATGTTTCGCAAAGCATTAAAAAAAGATTATTCATGAAATTATCAAAAAGAAAAAGAAAAGAAGTAAAAAAAAAAAAGTCATCTTTACATTAAGTTCACACTGTTTTATGTTGAATGCTCTGTTACAAATATTTGAAAAAAAAGAAAGGAAAACTTTTTCATGCCTCAAGACAAATAAAAACACTCAAGGGAAAAATCCTGACACTGACTTTCATAATTAATGCACCAAAGAGTTAATATAAGTGCAATTTTCAACTGGTCTTAAGATTAATATCAGGAGTGTATTAGATGCTTAAAAAAAACATCCATTCTAATTGGTCCTCTGACTTCAAACATGCAGGGAAAAGTGCAGAAAGTCATCAAAAAAAAAAAAAAAGATAATGCTGCAGCTTTCTCCCCATACAACTCCTGTACATCTATAATGCAAAATTTGATATTTCAGTGTCAAAAGAACTAAGAGCTAATCTAAAATGTAGAAGCAACATGCTGATCATGTTGCTCAGGAGCTTTTTGTCCTCTAAGGACACCGTTGTTTCAGGGACTGGCAGAGTGAGAGCTTCAATTTAGAACCTGGTCACTAGATATCCCTCAAAATTTACATTTCTATTTAAAAGTACCTGAAAGAAACATAGAGCACCTCTAAATAGTTTTTATTCTCTCACATAGATGCTGGTCAAAGTTCTGACTGGTGCCTCACAGCACAGGGATCAAGAAACATCCATTTGAATTCTAATATTAATCCATCCAGAATACTCCTTTTGTTTTTCCTGGAATAATTTATTACCCAGAAGTCACCCTGATTCACAAAGTGCTGCGAGTGCACCTTCAAAGACTTGTTTATTTATCCACTCTGTAACTCACACCATTAAATATAACCTAAAAGACTGAAAAAGGCTCTTTGAGGAATTGTTCAGACAAAGTGATGCCAGCGGTGCTTGAAATCATTAATGAATTGTTTATAGGCCAGACAGAACCTCCAGAGAGCCCTCGTGACAACAGATGAAAGTAAAGCTTAGAGAACAGGGAGGTGAGGACTGCAGAATCAGCATGAAATACATCCACAGCACTGACTTTAATAATTCAAACAATCCATTCTTCTATACCCATTAACAGCTTACATAAGCTTTATCCCCCTGGAACAACACATACAATATTCCAGGGTGAAATTTCACTGTTTTCACAGATTCAAAATGTCATGTAAAAGATCTTATTTTCAGAGTTAAGGATGTATTAGGTACTTTGAAACTTGTGAAGAATAATTGATGTTTGAATTGTATTTTTATCTGGAAAATATTCAGACTGACAGTCAACAGGTTAAAGTCCCTGTGAAGACTTTCCAACTGACGTCAAAATAGACCCACTTTTACATATTTGCTTATTTAAAAATTAAACTATTTTAAAGAGAATATCAGTGTCTACATTGGTTACTCCTGGATTAAACTTCTCAGTATCTTATTTTCTAAGATCCCATTTAGGGATCATGTAGGGACATGTAGACATGTAGTTCTTCCTTTATTCTCTTTTTTATTGTATATTTGTATATATTTATTATTCTCATTTCTATGATTGGGCTTGCCCCGGGACCAGGGTAACCTAATTTCGTCCCACCCATGTTTTACATGGGTTGAATGACAAATAAAACTCCTTGAATCCTTGAATCCTAATAGTGAATTGAATGGGTAATTGTATTTTGATCAGCAGCAGCAGAAATCATCAAGATAAATAAATTAATTAGGCTGATCAATAAAGGGTTTTGTCTGAAGCAGAGTGTTTTGTTTTCATTTTTGTGGCACAAACAAAACCAGATTTTGGGATAAAAAACCTTGAAATACAGAAACTCAGGCGTGACTCCCAGCCTGACTCTGTGATGGAAAAGTCAATTGTAGTATTACACAGTTAAGATGAGAAAAGGAAGAGCACACAAATACTCCAGAATAACATCATTTCAAGCATCTATTTCTCCATTCTTATCTAAGTACAAACAGCGTGTAAAAATACTATAGAAGAGTGGTGATGACATGTGAATCACATTTGTTGTATCAGCAGGAGATAACACCGACACACGCTGTTAGGGGAAGCACACACACTCAATGCACAAAGCACCAAAGAGACCAGCAGAGAAAAATGTACTGAGACACGGAAAAAAAAGAGACAAAGTAGAGAAGAGAAAAAGTGGAGGAAGAACACAAAAGAATGAATTAAGAAACTTCAGCTGCCTGACAGTGTTCCAGGTTAATGTAGTGAGTTCATGTGAAATAAACACCCAGCCAGTCAAACACTTTTATCGCTCCAGGAAAAAACAAAACAAGAGCGGAGCAAAGAAAGGAGCTGCACTGTCAAGCTTAGTTCCACCTCAGTTGGATTGTCATTGATTTTTCCTCCTCCTCTCTTTGTCTATCTTTCCTCTCTCTGCCTGTCTTTCTGGGTGCTGGATGTAATTGGATTCCCTCACTGTAAAACCGTGGGTTTAAAGGGGTGAGGAGGGCCGCGCTGTGAGCTTCCACAGCCACTCATGCTTGTAAAATAAGCAGAAGAAATGAACAGTTGAGGAGTTGACCTGACCTGCCACAGCGTGTTTGAAATTATCCACACACAGGTCTGGATGGTGTGTGTATGAATATGTCTTCATATACACAAATAAAATATGAACAAATATGTGTTCAAATATGTTTTTGACCGGCTTACACTAAACTTTGAGCTCAAGTTAGATTTCTCATGAAGCTAAACTGAAGATTATTAGGACAGACCCCTCTCTTTGCCCAATACAGTGACCAACCAATGACAATAAGTTTCAATCTCTGCTCCAGAGCCAGGTGAGTGACATCATGGTCAATGCAATCACATGTTATACAGTTTTTGGCACTTTCACCCAGGAACATCAAGTCTAATAACTGATGTAATAAAACAGAGAGAGTTTAGAGAAAGTTAAAACAATGGCAGAGATGTGAAAAAAGATATGAAGAGAAACAATGAGTTTAACAGAAACTCTGATCAAATTTGGATTGCGAACTTTAAATGACCAAAGTTAAAAGTTTTGGGTTCCTATTACAGAACGCTCTGACCTCCTGAAGCTGAGACAAGTCTGCATTTCAAAGTAAATCTATCCAATCTGGTGCAGTGATGGAGAGCTGTTGCTGTGAGCATTTATGCCCTCTTTTTAAATTTTAGTCAACATGTTACACACCTGATCCTTTTGAAAGTCAAACCTTGGTGTCCTAATAAACACTTCTAGTACCTAGTAATCTTGTATCTGTAGCTGAGAAAGGAAAATTAAAAAATTCAAATTTTTCCTGTGGTGACCCCTGTTGCCAACTCCTCAAGAAGGAAAGTAGCTGTTGGCTGTCTAAAGTGCTAAATAATGTCACATAGTAATAATCCATCCGTTTTCTTAACTGTCTATCCTGCTATTCAGGGTCGCAGGTGGCTGGAGCCTATCTCAGCTGTCATTGGGCGAGAGGCGGGGTACATCCTGGATTGGTCGCCAGTCAATCACAGGGCTGACAGAGACAAACAACCATTCACGCACACACTCACACCTACGGGCAATTTAGAATAATCAATTAACCTAATGTAGGCATGTTTTTGGACTGTGGGAGGAAGCCAGAGTACCCGGAGTGAACATGCAAGCTCCACACAGAAAGGCCACCCATGCCCGCATATAATAATAATAATAATGATAATAATAATAATAATGATAATAAAAATAATAATATAACAATAACAATAATAACAATAATAATTCAAATTGCAAGAGTAACTGGTAAGTTGGTTGTAGGACAGATGGATACCATCAATTACAAGACAGAAAGTGAGTTAAAAAGAAACAAAAACAAACAAAAAGAAATAACAGAAATATATTTAGGGCTATAAATTAACTTTATTCTATTGATTCTTCTTCTTTTTTAAATTCATTTCCAAATAACAACCCCTCTTAGTTAAGGCTTTGGGAGGGACTGCTGTGTGAATGAGGAGGACTTATAAACCTGTGAGGGTTTGAGTGGGAGGGGCCCACAGCTGCACCTGCTGCTTGTTGAAAAGAGTACAATTGATCCGTGCTTTCACGGCAGTCCCCAAACTCAAGAAACAGTCACAAGATTTGTCTCTTCTCACTTCTTTGAAAAGACTCACTAGAAGGGTCTGAAAAAACAAAGTCGCTGAGTTGGCGACATCTCTGCTAACCGGGCCGTCTGTCAGTGTATTAGAAAATGTGTGTGTGTGTGTGGGGGGGGGGGCTGTTCACTGAAAAGCAGCATAGGATCCTAGCAACTGTTCACATCAGTCTCCAGAGATCCTCAACATCACCAGAAAAGATGCTAGATTTGTCACGACTGGGTTTTTTGAAAAAGCCACAAGTGAGGCCTGAAAGCTCATCAAATATAGTGAAAAAAAGAAGCTAAGTTGGTAGCACTGGGGGTGACAATAACATATTTTTTCCATTTTCACTTTGTATTCAATCTCCTGGTGCATGTCCAAGCTATTATGCTCCACGGGATCATCTGTGACCCATTTGCCATTCCTCTGACATCAAAGTATAAACACTAACACCTTTGTCAAACATTGGAACACATCCTGTATTAGAAAGCTTAGGTTCCTCACATTTCAGCTGCTAAGTTTGTTGTTTAAGCCCGTTGTTTGTCTGTTGTGTCCTCAAGAGAAGTGTCCTCATCTTGATACATGGAAATGTGATGCCAGGAGAGCCTGATTTATACAGGAAGTGCTCTCTGCTCAACTAGCCAGAAGTGTTGAAGCCCGCCTATCAGGCTTGTTAATCGACCATCAGCCCCGACCATTACATGTACTGTAAACAGTAGCCTCACCAATCACACAAAGCCTGCTGTAGCTAGGTAGACTGCAGAAAAGACCATTTTTTGCGCACACAATCATTCATATACATATTCAACAGGAGAGATAAAATCTGTGACTGGAAGCTATAATTTCAAGATTTTACCGAACCTTTTCACTGAGAGAGCAAAGTTGACTACAGAGAGGCAATGATCGCTGATACAGCTGGTTTTGGGAGCATGAAGTCATCAAACTTGACTGTGGTAAAAAAGAATGCGTCTGCTGATGTTTGACACCTGATACTAAAAACTATGTAACTCCTACAAAGTTTTACCCAGAAAGCTCAAATTTCACAGAGATGTAGATGACATGATGTAGAAGTGATGTGGTGGATGTCTTATGTATGATATGAAGCATCTTGAAGTTAATGATGTTCAAAAATTGGTTATAAAAAATGAAAAAAAAAAGTGTTTCAGCTGGATTTATCCTGACATGGACTTTATCCACATATGAAAACATGACATTTTCTGAAACAGGAGACTTTGATCTTTCAAAGAGGGGTCACTAATGAGTTTTTGACCTTATGGTTCTACAGTATAAGCTCTGAAAGCCAGAACTGGTTGGGATGTAAGGGGTTAAAAACTTCTCTATTTCCCAATCACAGTATCAGAATCAGAAATGATGATATGAGTGAGTGTGGTTTCTGCGTGAAACAGCAATCCAACCTCCTGTATTGCACACTCTTAGCAAAGAAAGAGGCTTGACATTCAAAATGTAAAGGTACCCTCCAACAGAAAAGCTCTCAACTGCCTGCTCAGAGAAACACAAAGAGCTCAGCAGAGTTACCCTGGGTGGTGGTGATTAATTAGACATGTGCCCCGAGGCTGAGTACAACAAAAACAACTGCTGGATTTCATCATTCTCTATCATCAGTATTCAAGGAGCCCTGTGTAAAGTGACAGACAAAAGAGAAGGGCAGATAGCTGGAAGAGATTGCTGAACATGGGCGGGAGATTTATGGATGAGTGTATAGGAAGTGTAGGTGGATTCTGCGGGGGTCATGTAATAACAGTGAAAGCGGGAGTCGGAAATGTTTTAATCTTTGGATGAAGCGAGTGGGTGGAAGCTTCAGACTGAATCACACTCTAAAAGCCCAGGGTAAAGATAACTTCATGTTTTGATCTATGGAGAACTCTTTACTTTTACATGTTTCGCAGTGTTTCTCCATCATTTAAGAGTCAAACTTTAAATACATTTCACAAACTTAGCAGCCTCTCGAGTTGACTGTGGAATTCTTGTTGGTTCCAGTTTGACGTCGAGCAGAGTGGGAGGATGAACTGTCAAAGCACCAGAGTTTAGAGCTCAGTCGAAAAGACCAGATAGTTTTAGATATTTACCTCAAAAGACTTTGATTCAAACTTCATTGCTCTAATAGCTTTTCTGTTTGACCCAGACTTACTCCCCCTGCTTACCGCTCTGTTACTTGGCAGCGCTTTCTCATTATCCCGTTCTTCTTCATCTCTAATTCCTGCGTTATTTCTTCACTGGTCCCTCATTGTCTCTTCTGTGACTCCTCTCCCTCAGTGTTCTCCTCTGTGGTGCTGGTAATACTACGGCAGGATGGAGGGGAGTTAGAGGCTGATTAGGCAGCAGAAGCAAGTAAAGCCTGGTTAATGGTCTCTATTTCTCTCTATCCAAACTTTCTCTGGAGGACTGGAACACACACACACGCACAATCACAGCTTGCACTAAACAGTCAAAAGTGTGTGGACAACAACTCTTTGGGGGGAGAAAATGTCTACAAGGTTTTTGGCTGCAGAGATTTGCTTCAGTTCTGCCTTGGGAGCTTTTTTCATCGTTTGAAAGAAAACAGATTTACTGTAAAGCATTAAGGGAGACACAACACAGCAGGAGCAAGTTAAACCTTGAAAAAGAATTCCCTCAAAGGTCCTGATGTTTTACAGGTTTTAGACTCAATAAATCGTTCTCACAGAGAGATATCCTCAGAGATTTGTTTATATAAATCACATCATGATTTATACCCATCGTATGAGGTGAATGTAGCAGAAGCGCAGTGCATTCAGTGGTGTCCTCAAGGGGGGGCCCTATGGAGGGTCAGAGGTGTTGTGCCAATCACAGGGCTGGTATGTGGAGACAGATGATCATTCACACACACACACTCACACCCATGTGCAGTTCAGAGTTTTAGCCTAATTTTCTGTGCCTGGGATGAACACAAGTCACTTTTTCAAGTCCAGGTCAGTCCTTAATTCTTCGAGAGGAGAAACTTACATCAAGTCACAAGTCTTTGAGGTCATCTACAAATCAAAACTGTTTGCCCACTTTATTTAAGATAAGGTTACACTATTTTTGATGAGTAATAAACTTATTCAGGCTGCGACTTTAACAACATTAATTGCGATTAATTACTTAATTACAGTAAAATTATCACGTTAAAAATATTGACATATTAATCACACCTACTGTAATTTTGCACTGTGGAATGTTTCTCATATTTAGCTGCTGCTTTGAGCTGGTCCAGGCAGTTTTGGCCACTTTGCTTCAGTGTAAACTTGTAGGAAAAGGGCAAGAATTGTCCATCAGTTTGTCTATTGAACAGAGTCTTGCTCATGAGACCTTAAAACTGTGTTTGGGCCAAGTGGCAACCTCCGGCCTGAAAAAATGAGACAACACAGAAGTGCTTAAAAGCTGCTGTTCCTCCAGTGACCGCTTGAGGCTGGCTCCAGAAACACCGGAAGTCCTGTACAAGCAGACGGGAAAAAGGCCGTTTTCAGAGCTGAAATAAGCGTATTTAAAGCCTGGTACAAACTCTGTCTCCTGTCTGGATCGCTAGTTTTGCTAACAGCTCACACTGTGAGGGGGGTGAAATCTTTCTAACTCGGCCGTTTGGAAGATAATAGGATCGAGAGCTTACCCAATCAGAGCCACAGCTCAGATCACGTGACTGACAGGCGCCCAATAGCTGTGAGTTTGGGCACTCGCCATTCGTGCCATTTCCAATATGGCCGCGCCCGTCATTTAGCCTCAAAACAGAGCTGCAGTAACAGACGGGTGACGTCACAGAGACTACGTCCATGTTTTATACAGTCTATGGTTTGGGTATTTGAACTTGTGACTGAAGCTTGCTGACAAAAATTTAGAACCGGTGATAAAACTGTCAACCAAGCCTACGATGAGTTTGCGCAAGAGAAAAGCTTTTTGACAAGTGATGCCAGGCTTGTTGTGTAAAATCCATAGAGGATCTAAATGTGTTTATATTACTTGAGGAGTTTAAGAACCGTCTACCAGAGTTTTTTTTTTTAATTTAATGAACAAAAAGTTTCCTTAGTCACAAAAGCTGCCATTGCAAGACGGTGAGTTTATCTTGACACATACATTTTTTTTTTTGTGGCTCCGTTATCTCGCGCTCAGGCTGCTGCCCCTGTAGGAAAAAAGGTCACCAAAACCTGTGTGTAAAAGTGCAGCTTCGTTTTCAGCTGAGGGCCGCTATCACCTGAACATTAAACATGTCGCGGATAAAGCAGAAAACATTTACTGACAGGCATACCAGGTCCATCAGCAGAGGGGACTGTGTAGTTCCAACCAGAAGGATCACTTTTGGTCAGGCCGCCTTTTCAGTGAGAGCTACTCAGACCTGGAATATTCTTCCAGCTCAGCTCAGAGAGCTTCAAACTTACCTGTCTTTTAAAAGAAATTTAATACTGTGGTTAACAGATGGTCAAGAGTGTGACCACTTTTTCTGAAAATGTAATGTATTTGATTTTTATTGCATATTTTTAATGTATTGCAATTCATTTTATAATTAGGTACTGTTTTTTTTTAAAAAAAGATCATTTTAATTATGTAGTGCTCATGTCACCTGCCCCAGAGACTACAGTTGAAAATTAGCCAACTTGGCTAAACTGGCATATTTACAGGAATGTTCATCAATGTGCATTGTCTCTGTATATATATGTATGTATTTCAAATTTCCATTTACAATAACTGACATTCAATTTCTAGAGTTTAATTACTATTATACTTGTCAGGACGGTTGCACCACCTGACATTTTGGGGGTTTGAGGAACCAAAACACAAAAAAACATGTTATATTTTAATAGTTTAAAGATGTGTTCAAATAACACAGGTTTCATAGAATAAAGAAATACATGTGATGAAATACTCAATTCATGATGGAAGGAAATATTGCACTCGAACACAAAAAAGGGACGTCACGTCATTGACCCATAATCACTATATTACTTGTTCCTCATTGTCCTTTTATCTGCACAAACCTGTGAAAGATGGCTCAAGACGTTTGGACTTGGTGTCAAATCTTTAAGTTAACTTATGCTTCTACAAAGTTCATTCACAGACAAAACCACATCACTTCCACTTCCATTAGTCATTCTTGTTACTTAAGACTTTTTCAGGTATGTTTAAGTTTTTAGTATTGCAAAGTCACACAACAGCGCAGCAATGAGTAAGATTTAATCATTCCTGACTAAAAATATGATTCGTTCTGCCAAATTTCCTTTGCACTCTGGCCGCACAATAGAGTAACTGCTGCTGTAGAAAATAATCAGAGGCGTCACCACAACTGCAGATTTGAAGGAGTCATATTCTGAGCAGTCAGAAACCCTTCAGTCAGAGAAACACTTCCCCTCTAAAACTTCTAAACTCCAATAAAAAAAGAAAGGTTTTTAACCCAACTTTAGCCAGACAAGGGAGGGCAGCAAGTGCATCTGCCTGCAACCAGTTTGAGGTTATTTTGGATTGAAGGCAGGTGATGGTGCAAGATACTTTTGGGAGGGCAGATTTAAAAATAAACGAATAAAGTAACAGTTTGTTCTCTTCACTGGCGTATTTTTCAGAAATGTTCCGGGGGCCAGATGGAAAGTTCTGGCAGATTTGCCCCATGGGCCACCAGTTAAAATTCAATGAGACAGAAAACGTGCTCTTCTGAAATACGAGAAAACCACCAGTAGCCTTTTCAAACTTTTCCAAAACCAATGTGGTTCATTTCAATCTCATTTCCACCAATGACTAAGCAAATATTTAACTAGAATTTAAAACTTGGGGCGTCCAATTAAAACAGAGCGAACCAGCACATTTGGTGCACTTAGTAGAAAGACTGGGTGGATAATTGACATGTGATTCTGAATCACTGCATCAAAAAGAGACCTATTCAGAGTCAGTCACTTTCTTAAAGACTTTTTGAGGCACTTGCCCAAACTCCTTCAAAAACCCAGCCACCTGATGAAAAATACATCAAAGAGTCTTAAAGACATCAGTCGATACTTATTGTTGGCGCTGGTTAGATATTCATCCAGCATATTCTCTTTACAGCCTCATTCTAAGAGATCACAGGAAATACTGTTTTACACCAAATAACTCAAAAATCCTCCACTTTAATCTTAAACAATAGAGTCCTGCATGTAACCAAGCCCTCCAGGGTCTTTCTATTTCTGTGAGGACATTATTTAAAAGAGCACACCCACACATACACATGCACCGAGCTGAATGCCAGTTCCTGATACACTCCATCTCTGTGGCAGTTATTTGATTATACCCTGGGGCACCATAGTACTGAGAGAGTCGGAGACAGACAGAGAGGGAGAGAGAGACAGAGAAGCGAGAGAGAGGAGGAGAAAAAAACACTGGATGAATTTGAATTTGACAGCCAGAGAGCCAAAGATGGAGTGAGTGGTAGTTGGCGGTGAAAGCGCCGAGATAAAGAATAGGAGTGACAGAGTCTGGATCAATAGTGTGTTGAGATATTCATTTGGACTCTGCTGGGGTTCCCAGAGTAACCACATACTCTCTGTTTGTCTCCTTCTGTCCCTCTGTCTCGCGCTCTATAAATCCACTTGTTATCCGCTCTCTCTGTCTCCGTCTGTCCAGATAGTCCACCACTGGGTGTCACCCAGACAACAAAAGAGTCCACAACAACCTCATTCTGCCAGCCAGAGGCCCTGAATGCTCAACTAGCTGCACAAAAAGACTTTGGATCTTCTCTTATACATTAAGACAATGTTATTAACAGAGTTTATTTTCCCATGAGAAGGTCTGTGTCCGCTTCATTCTTAAGCTGGACAATTAATCACAAATTAGATTAGACCGTAATATGTCCTGTTGCAATATTCTCATCACAGACAGTGCAATATTTCTATAACCTCAAATATGTCAAAATATCAGCTGCATTCTTTGCAGCAGATGTTTTCTGTTCTACACCAGTTACTCAAACCTACTCAACTAAAGAGACAAATTGCTACAAACTTTACAAAAGAAACTATGTAAGTGGTACAAAAGAGGCAAAAACAGCAAAGAGTAGCAAGAATAGCTAGTTTGAGGTGGTGAGAATTGCCAAAAAAGCATCAAAAATTGGTATTTACATTGTATAAAACCTGGAAATACTCAAAAAGAAGCAAAAAATTGTCCAAGACTGAAAAGTGACTAAAATGGCCAAAAAGCAACAAAAACAAGCAAATAATTTTTGAGGATACTTTAAATGGCCAAAGCCAACAAAAATGGCAAGAAAGGTTGGGTTAAAACTAGTAAAATGGTCAGTTTGTTGCATAGAATTGTCCAAAAGTGGCAAAAAGAGTGAAAACTGTCAAATATGGGCAGAAACTACAGAAATTGGTGATAAAATTTGGAGTGATCCTGGAAAGTTGTGAGGAGGTATGAAAAAAAAATGGTTCCAAAGTTGTAAAAAAGAGATGAAAAGTGACTAAAATGGACAAAAAGCAGTCACAGTAATTGTGTTAGTGGTTTGTTGTTGTTCTTGTGCTGTAATGTAACTATTCATGTTCTACAATGTGTTTGTTTAGGAACATACAAGATTGGAACCTAGAAATAATCGCACAAAAAAAATCACAATTGCAATATAGGAAATGATAATTAGATTATTTTTACAAATTGTTCAGCCCTACCTCAGTCTATGATAGCAGTTTTTGAGGGGTTGGGAAACAACTTGGGTGAAACATGAAGCCACAATTTGCTAAAAAAAAAAACAAAAAAAAAAAACCCTCAAACAAGCTCATGTCCTCACATTTGATGGTCTTGAAATGGGGATGGATAATGTCTTGAATGTTGCAGCAATTTGTGTGTGTAAAGTCTCTTTTAATTCCACCACTTTATCCACTGCATATCTGTCAACTTTCTGATTCTTCCATCCACTCACTGGTTCCAAATGGAGCTGAGAGTTATATCTGTTTTTCAAAGTAAAATGTCTGATCTTGGTAGTTCACGTCCTCAAACAACTTTACAAACCTTTGTACTCTAAAGCACCTCGTAACCAAAATGTGTATGTCGTAATAACTGTTTCCAAACAGTACAGGGTCAACAGGTATCTTATTTAAACACATTGTATGCAACATGATATTGTCAGATCAATTCCATGAAGAGCAAATAAAAGAAAATAGATACATTTGCACAATCAAGGCAAAATCTAATCTAATACACTGCAAAAACAGAAATCTCAGCAAATCATTATGTCTTATTTGTTGTAAAAATTGTCTTATTGTTCTTAATTTGAGCCACATTCACCAGACCAGGTCATAAAAATGTCTTCTTTCAAGTTTTTTAAAGACAAAAATGAAGTGTAAATTGCTTGTAACAAGTAAAATAAATCTGCCAATGGGATAAGACGAATTCGCCCAGGAAATTTCCTGAAATTAGAAAGATGTCTTAAAACAAGAATCTTTTATCTTATCCCATTGGCAGATTTTTTTTACTTGTTAAAGGCAATTGATGCCTCATTTTTGTCTTTAAAAAACTTGAAATGAGACATTTTTATGACCTTGTCTAGTAAATGTGGCTCAAATCAAGAAATGGAAGACAAATTTTACTAAAAATAAGACATAATGACTTGCTTAGATTTCAGTTAAACAATACTTTGATAACAGGCGCTGAGTTGTACAGACACAGTTGGACTGAACAACCACTAACAGCACACTCTGCAATCTGACAGCTCAACAAGTCATTGGGGAGGATTATTCTTTGTGTGCAAACTGGATCCTCGTTTCCTTCATGTTCTACACTCGACCTAACAAACATTCACTGACCCGTATAAAGTAAGAACATAGAAAATCTCTCTCCTTTTGTCCTCTTCAATAGACAGTCCCCCATGATTTAAACAAAGAAACAGCACATTTCTGTTTGTTTTTGTACAACACATAGCCAGGCATGAAACAACATAAAAGAAACAAACAGTTGCACTTTGTAAAACCGACCGAATAGGTGATGTCTGAAGGAGCGGGGATCTGAGATGGAAGGGATTTAAAATGCCAATGAGAGCAGACACCTGTCTGCACGGCAGCCGCAGTCTTTGATATTCTCTGCTTGTTTCTCTGCTGAGGCACAGAACAACAGAAACACTGTGATTGGCTGTCGTGTGCAGCTTTCTGAGACTTTTCATCAAAAGTTAGTGAGATGTTTACATTTTAATGTCAGAGAGTGAACACCCATTAAAGCTGCAGCTGTTGAGAAAATATCTAATGCAGGATAACCTCAACGTCAGAACTGACTCATGACATTGATTATAAAAACTGTTTCTGGATAGGCAGAATTTTCTCTTGCCCTCTTATCACTCAAAACACTATCAGATTACATGTCACAGCCACAAATTCATACACTCATCTAAAACACCCATCTCTCTAAAACAGAACTCTTGTATTAAGCAAAGAAGACCAGCATGTGGGCACATCTGCTATTCAAGAATATTAGTTCTGAGATTAAATGTTGCTGAGCTCTTGCTACAACTCATACCTCCAAAGAATATTGTCTCTGATTTCCATAAACATTTACCTCTAAACCCCAGAACTTCCCAGGAAGCTGTTACATTTTAATGTGACTGATGTGGGTGAATTTATCTGCATCTTTTTGACAGGACTTGCTAAATGATACCAAACCAAACTTTTATGTTAATGGTGTTCAGCATGGGGAAAAAAAAAAAAAAGATCACTGCTTTGTTTTAACCCTGCATGACACACCTAAACTGCCTGAACCTGAAATGAGATTAATCAGATTTGGCTTCTTGTCAGAGAATTACATCAGCATTAATGCTTGGAGGCTGAGCCGCGCTGCACTGTGGGTGGCAGAGGGCTTTAAAGGCTGAAAAGTGAGAAAAGAAGCCTAAAGTCTGGAGCATGTAACTCCCCACAGTCACATTTAAAGCAACTTTTCAATGATTTAACACTAAATGAAAAGTCCTCAGCAAGTTTAAGCCAAAATATTTAAGAAACCAAACACCAGAGGAGGTTTTAGGGTCTCGAGGCTCTACAAAACCTTTTGTTATGTCTCTTTAAATCCAAATAGACTCCTTCTAGCTCCACCCCTCTCTTTAGCTTGATACACCAACATGATGCAAACATAGCAGCAATGCACATACATTTCTGCAGGAGATCCCACAGAACAGCTGAAAACAAGAAAACATCTCTGATTGGTCAGTTATTTGCTTTGTGTCTGGTTTCATATGTCCAGTTGTCATGGTGACAGAGTTGTAGATTGACCTTATGTAGGTTTTAACATTTGGAAACACTCTCCAGGCACTGGCTAAAATGTCAGACAAATACTTGTAAAGTATATAACCAACTCTGCCATAGATAAAGAAACTGAAAGCAACTATTAAAGAAATTCAAAACACTGAAAAAAAAGAACAGAATGAGGACATATTGGGGCCATGATGAGAAAAGACAGTCAACAATGTGGTTATGTATGAAATGGATGAGTGGGTAATAGAGATATGTGTGTTTCTAAGCAATGGACTTGAGATAGAAAAATGATGGTGGGCGAACATAAACATGGATCAACTTAAATGGGTTAAATAAATACAAATCAACTTCCAGGCCCTTTTAACAAAACCGGGTTGTACTTATGAACTCCAGTTGGGACGTTGTGTAAAACGTAAATACAAACAGAATACAATATTTGTAAAACCTCAACTTCTATTCAATTGAATACACTACAAAGACAAAATATTTTATGTCATATTTAAGAGTCCACAGTCTCCATTGTCGTATATTGAGTTTAACAATGCGCTCAATCATCAAAATAAATAAGTGAGAATACAGAAAAAGTTGTTTTTTGTGATCTCTACCCCTTTAAATGGTTTTTCTTGATACCATTAATCAAAGATGGATTGGGAATTTGCATATATCATCCTTAAATCTAATGGTTACTATTTTTGCTGTAGAGGTCAACTGGGCCCATTAGAGAGCAGACATATGTCCCTGTTAAAGCTCCATCAGTTTTTAAATACCCTTCTGAAGTCCAGCACTAACATTTCTCCTTCCAAAACCTTTGTCTTTGGTCTGAGTTCATTGCACGCACTTATTTGCCAACGCTCTGCTTCACACGGTTGGATACAGAGTCACCTGGAAATGGCCCATATAGCCATGGTCCACTGCTTCAGGCTGCTGAAAGGCTCCAGTGGGGCAGCCATCAGGAGCTTTACCTCAGGACATGTTGTTGGTAAAAGGCTTCTTGATGGAAATATAGTCCTGATTTTTTTTTCTTCCTTGGGGAGTTCTTTCTTTGGTTTCACAATAATAGCAGGTTATAGCATCATTTCACACTGTCACAACTGTGCAAGCAAAGAGGCAGGAACACAGGGATACGACCCAGAAGGACAGTGTTGGTGGAGTGTGTGCTGCTCTGTGGTTTAGGAGAAAACACAGAGGTCTACACTCTGTGAGGGTCAAACCAATTGGAGGTGTTAGAACTGCCTAAAGAAATCAGAGGGAGCGTATTTTTCAAAGAAATCTAAAATTCACCAGAAGTAAAGCTCTGAAACATGACACACCACACACTCAGTGCACAAGGCTTTTTGGTGTCTTCTTGTCCCTCTTTGTACCTCTACCTCCTCTTCCCTCCTGCCTGTGCTCCCAAAAGTCAATCTCAAGGGCAACGAAGAAGCACTTCTTTATTTCTCAAATGCATCAAAGAAGAAGGAGGTGAGAGGTATGACTCATGCGCAACATATTATAACTACCAGAGGAAACATGATAGTCGTTATGCTGGAGCATCTTTCTGCCTCTGTGATGGAAATAGTCGGATGGAAATCACAGAGGCAGGAAGGAATAATTCACTCTTAAAAAGTCTTACATGTCAAGAGATGGGTATTCATAAGATTTCATCAATACTAATACCATTATAGATTCCGCTTATAAATCTAATTTTTTATCGATCCCCTTTAGTGATTCTCCCTGTGAATTTTCAGTGTGCAAAAGGAAGCTTTGCAGGTTTTGTGAACAATTTGTTGAGTTTTAAGGAAATAAGTGGGTCAATGACAAAAAGAGGGTCTAAAAACTTATTTTTAAAAAGTTCTTTGAAAATGGATAAAAAACATATTTCTGAGTGAAGAATTATGTTTTCTAACAGATTTCAGTAGTTGGCCAACATTTCAAAGTTTTTAGGTTCATTATTTTTTAGTATTTTTAATTTGAGCACCCAAAAATGTCAGGTGGTGCAACCAAATATATGAAAATATATTTATATGTTCCTGTTATTTTTTTCTGTGTGAAATTATTGGCAAGTATCTCTCAAGTGTCTGTAGTGACTCATACATTTTCATTTTGTGTGTTTAATTTCTTTTATTTGTGAATAAGATAAATAATTTGATGTTAAAATAACATTTCACATTATTACATTGGTTGTACCACCTGACATGGAAATTGTTCCAGTCACCAATGAAGTGAAAAAAACTTTTTTATCAGTATTTCAGAGAAATCTACAAACTTTTCCACTTGGTCACAAATGTCATTTGGGCTCCTCTGGCTGATGCAGTTTCCTGTTTCCTGTTTTATTCTCTTCACTTTAAAATAAAAGTCTAATGTTACGGTTGCACCACCCTGACATTTGACAAGGTGAAAATTACGGGACAAAAGTTTTTTA
>RPOG01004824.1:25690-39342 GCA_008086565.1 Thalassoma bifasciatum
ATTTCTCAACAGCTTTAAAATTCTTTTTATTTGCAAAGAATGTTTTATTTAAAAAGGTTCAAGCATAAAATAATGCCACTGTATTTTTAATTTCCATTTACAATAACTGACATTCAATTTTTAGAGTTTAATTACTGTGGATACTTGTCAGGACGGTTGCACCACCTGACATTTTGGGGGTTTGAGGAACCAAAACACAAAAAAAACATGTTATATTTTAATAGTTTAAAGATGTGTTCAAATAACACAGGTTTCATAGAATAAAGAAATACATGTGATGAAATACTCAATTCATTATGTAAGGATATATTGCACTCGGACACAAAAAAAGGGGACGTCACCTCATTGACCCAAATATGAAAGTCATCTTTGATCTTTAAGGACTGATACGAAATGAACTGATAAGAAAATTGCTAAGCAAAAAAGCTGTCAATGTTAATGGGTTGAATCATTTCTTATCAATTCTTCTCAACAGGAACCAGTTCTTGATACCCACCTCTAAACAGGACCCAGCTGACATGTCAAATTCAATGTACACTTCATGTCAGCTGGTATGAAAATATCACAGCGCTAAGTTTGAGCACCATCCTACGAGCTAAGCATACAGGTACAGTTCATCAGACTGATGTTAATGATAAACTGCAGCATGAAAGCTTGGGAGTGTGTGAGTTACCCAACACCTGTGAACCAGTGACACAGAGAAAGCAATGAGGGTCCAGAAAAGAAGAAATGGCACCAATTGGTGTCACCACTCAGCTCTCGCTCACAGCAGAACTTTGTTTAGATTGACAGCATGGCAGAAATACAGCCAATGACGTGAGAATATGGGGTGTGATACGATAGCAGAGAGGAGGACACTCAAAAAGTTTAATTAAATATTAATCAACAGTAAGAATGCCTGCTTTTGTCACAGAAAAAAATGAGAAGAATGAGGCAGTTGTGAGGCTGAAAAGAAAGGCTCAATGCAAGAGGGTTTATCAACACACAAATATAGTTGGCTTAAGTATGAAGAAATACAAAGTTGAGCGCCTTTGGTTTGGTTTTCAATTGGCAAGAAACCAAGCTGGAGCTACGGCATTGCGTCACTGTAAAACATCTGTACGTCATTGCAAACCAAGCAGTTCAGTGGTTCCCCTGGGTTTATGGCCTTCAAGAGGGAAGCACTGGCTGAGTCTGCTGGGAATGGAGGTGACACAAAGAGCTAGTGCTAATTCAGGCACTGGAATAAGCACTAGTACCAGCTCTGTTGAAAAGGAATATTAGGGAGCCGTGCCAATTACAAAAAAGAAAAAAAGAAAATCTTACTTAAAACAGCTAAACTCCCCATCTCCAGTGGTTTCAGACTGCACAGTACAACATTCATTGATATAACTGATAAGAATTAACAGCTATAAAAAAGAGTTACTCTACTTTATGAGGAATTGGCAATTTATAAACTTATTTTTTGAATGTACAATGATTGACTTCAATAAGTGGGATTGACTTTTTTCTCTTGGGAGCCATCACAATTAATGTTCTGAAATTAATTTTGATTATAAAATTGAAAAAAAAAAAATGACAGCCCTCTATGTAAACCTTATTTTTCTCTGGTTCTAGGGCGACTGGGGCTCTAAAACAATGGGGATAGTGGTTAAGTCTGAGGTTTTGCTGTCCACCTGTCGGAGTGTTCATGGGTAAGATGCCAAACCCCAAATTGTTAAAACAAATGAGCTCTCTGAAATGAAGCTGCAGCCTAAATCATCACATGGCCTCCAATGGTTTGCCTTCTTCCCATAATGCATCCTGGTGCCATGTGCTCCTCACACACACTCTGCCATCCATTGAAAGAAAAAAGGCAACATGATTCATTGGACCAGACCACCTTCTTCCATTCCTATGTGGTCAAGTTCTGGTGTTCATGTGTCTATTGTTGGCGCTCCTGGCAGTGGACAGGGGTCAGCATGGTCACACCAATGACAGTATACAGCCGCCATTGTGCAGCCAGAGTCTACTCAGTAGAGACATCTTGCAGCCAGAGTCTGTGCAGTAGAGAACTTCCGGTGGAGCAGAGTAAAAAAGAGAAATAAAAATATTTATTTCTTCTTCTTCAGAAGGTTTAGTCTCCTTTTGGCTCTTTCCGGAAGTTTCTTATATCCCTGTTAAAAACTACTCACGAATGGCAGGCTCAACTATCATAAAACAAAACTTATATCGCGGTTTTTAACATCCAATAACTAATGAGAAACTAACTTCTCAGAAAAAAAAACACCTGAACACCATGCAGCCAGATGACATCTTCATACTATCTTGGCGTAAAGATGAGAGAAACATTTCTACGAGGTATTGTAATTTTTTAAAGTTTTCCCGGCTCATATCTGGAATACATGGGGAGGCGGGGCTTATGACCTATACTGCAGCCAGACACCAGGGGCCGGAGCATCTGCTGGAGGCTTCAGTTTGAGCCTAACGTTGTTATATCCACTCATTATACAGTCTATGGGTCACACTGACTGGATCTGCAGCTATGCCGCATCACACACAACACACTCTGATGAACTGTGTATCTTCACACCTTTCTATCAGAACAAGCTAGACTTTATGATTGGACCCCACTGTCAGCTTTCATTCCTTATGTGCATTCAGACAGTGAAGTAAAGTGGCCCAAACAGAAAAAGTCAGTAATCAACTGTTTTGGCATTCTCTCTGGTTTGACTTTCTCTGCTTTGTTTCACTGCAAATATGTGAAAAGAAGCCAGCTATTTTAATTTAATTTACCTTTCTTGCTCTCTAGAGTTGAAAAAGCACTCCAGAGTTAGTTGTCCAGCAGCAGACCGATGGGGTCTAAGGTCCAAAACTCTGAAATATGATCGGCTGGAGTTTAAATTAAAGTGTTGTGGTGATACACAATCGGCACAGAGCAGCTTTTAAGGCTTAGATAACTGTGAGGAAGGTCCCAGGCCGAGGAACATGAGACTACACAAACTCATAAAAAGCCTCCAAATTCAATAAAAGTTTCAGACAAATTCCACACAGACTGGACTTGGATTAAAAAAAAAAAAAAAAAAGTGTGTGACCATAAACACTTTCTTTCAATTACTTTTCAAGACATGTAGTGCTGCAAGCTGTGTTGCCTGAAAATGTTGGATTTATTCTGGGGATAAATCACAGAAAAGACAGTTGCTGAAGAAAGCAGGAATAATCAGACCTGGAGTGGACAGCTATCACTTGTACCGCTCTGACTGTTTCATTAAATTATTATTTAAGGAGACCTCACCACCCTAATTAAAAAAAAATATATATTTCAATTAAACAATAAAAGCTACAAGTCTGGCAAGTTGTCATAAGAAGTGGGTGACTCGAAATGTTCAGTGTTGTGTGAATATGTCTCGTTAAAAGGTGTGATTTATGTCTTACAAATACAAGGACATGCTGTTGTTCATAGATTAAATTTGAGCTTGCCAAATGATTACAGCCACTCTAGGTGCCATTCAATTAAGTAAGCAACTTGTAGTATATGTGCTATTTGATGCATTGTTTTTCTCTTCTGGCCACTTATCAGAGCTGCATTCAGGGTTTGGCTGAATATCTGTTCTGGTACACATTTTACAGATCACTGATCATATTGCCGCTTTGGCTTCATCTTTCTCTGGGTTTTCACTCACCACTGTCTCACCAGTCCCGCCCACCACCCCATCTGATTGGCTACACATCACACAAGCAGCTAATCAGCGCTCTAACCTGTGTCTTTTTAATAGCCTCAAAACTCAACTCAAAGCAGTAAAAAAAGTTACGTGTGGAACACTGGACACTTCTCATTCTCAAAAGTTGATGCAATGGCTGTTGCAGTTAAGAAATAACAAAAGTGCCCCTGTGATTGGTTGTGAAGTGACACCATCATTTCCAGTATGTCAGAGCAGCAGTGTTTGAATTGAGCGAACACTACTCTGTTTGATTTAATGCTCTGCTCTTGTACGCGGTGTACTTCATCTGAGTGTACTTACAAAAGAGCCTGATGACACAGCTGATATTTTCAAAGCCTCAGAACTGAAACTGCAGTAGCACCATAATTCCTGTGAGCTGTTTCTGTATTGACATGTTTGTCCAGTTTCCTTGATAAACCACACAAATACTGCAATAATTCACTTTGTTGGGGTGGTGATGGGAGCATGCAGGGAGTTTAAACTAAAGTATGAAATGACACCGTGGGCCAAAATCAGTGTTTTCCTGGTATATAAAGTCTTACTGTCTCCAAAACTGCCAACCACACGAGCAGGCTCAACTGATTTTGGTCGAATTTGGTATGTAGCAGGTAGTATGCAATGTGAGAAAAGTTGTGAGACCTGCAGTACAAGAAAAATTCTCAGATGTTTTCCTGATCCGGGAGAAAGTGTCTCAGTATGCAACGGATCGATGTACCTGGGATACTGTTTCCCATAATGCACAGCGCTAATACTGTTCCTCTCTTGTTTTTGTTTATTGCAAGTGGCGCTCAGGTTCAGAGGCATTACCTCCACCTACTGGATTGACTCTGTATTACAACTACAGTTGGGCCCAACAGTTTACACCCCCCAGCAGAATTTCTGATTTTTTCGGCCTTTTCTCAGAAAATATGAATGATAACACAAAATCCTTTCTATCACTCATGGTTAGAGGTTGGGTGAAGACATTTATTGAAAAAAAAAGTAGTTTACTCTTTTCAAACCTCAAAAATGACCCTGTTAAGAAGTTTACACAACTCTGGTGGTTTTGTCCTGATAAATGCACAAAAGTGAACACAAATGTGTTTGAATGTCTACTAAAGGTAACCATCCTCACCTGTGATCTATTTGCTTGTAATTAGTGTGTGTGTATAAAAAATGAACAGGGTCATTTTTGAAGTTTCTGTTGTCATTATGATTTAAAAAGAGTAAACACAGTTGTTTGTTAATTAATGGCTTCACCCAACCTCCAACCAGAAAGGTTTTTGTGTTGTGTTGTGTTTTCATATTTTCTGAGAAAAGGCCAAAAATCAGAAAATTCTACTGGCAAAACTTTTAGGCAAAACTGTACAAAACCTCAGCACAAATGCTTGACAGTCCATGAAAAAGTGAAGTGATGTCAAAAAAACAAAAACCAAAAAAACAATGGTAAACCTACTCACTTTAAGTAATACAAGAGGTGTTTACTTCTACAAAATTCATTCAAGTATATTAAAACCACTCATTGATTTTCTTTAAAGACATGATCTCAAGTGTCATCTCAGGCAATAAATGCTTTCTAAAGTGCCTTCCTCAGCGCAAAAGTGCCTATTGGGAGCCAAAACAAATGCTGAGGTGCCCTCCTGGTTGACAAACCACACTAATCTGCCTCTCTGGCTGGTGAAAACTTGGCAAAAAACACATGCTAAAGGGCCAAAACCTACCCTCAAGTGCCCTCTTGGGAGCTAAAATATGATTAAGTGCCTTCTCAAGCACTTAACACTTTCCAAAGTTACTACATTGGTGCCAAACCTGTGCTCAACTGCCTTCTTGTCTGCAAAGCACAAGCTAATGTGCCCTCATGGCTGACAACCCACACTTATCTGCCCGTTTGGCTGGTTAAAACATGACAAACTGCACTCCTCAGAGTCAAAACATGCTAAAGTGCTCTTTTGGGACCCACAATGCAATAAAATGCCCTCTCAGGGGCCAAAATGCATACTGACGTGCCTTCTCGGGCACCAAAACATACACTCAAGTGTCCTCTTGGGAGCCAAAATACTGTAAAGTGCCCTCTTAGGCACCAGACACTGTCTAAAGTGATATTCATGGTGCCAAATTTTAGCAAAAGTGCCTTTTTTGGGAGCAAATGACATGCTAAAGCAACCTCATTTGGTGAATCAAACATGGAACATTCAAACATGATAAACTGCCCTCCTGGGAGCCATAACATGCTCAACCACCCTCCTCTTAGGAACCAAAACGTGGCTAATATAGTTATGTGCTCTTTTCTGAGCCAAAATACATGCTTTATGTGCCAATTTCTTTTCTTTGGCCCTTGCCTATTACCCAATTTTGGTGCTAATAATCCCATTAAAATTGTGGATTATGATCTGGCAGATGTATGAAGTGAGAAAATTTAAAGATGATTTATAACATCCTCACAGGGCCTTTAAATTGGTTGTGGCAGTGTTGCAAATTCTCCAGACACAACCGCAGAATCACTGAGGTTGTAAAGTTAGTATGTTAAATGTATTGAGGATGGGAACTTAACTTGAATTCTTTGTTGATGACTGGGTCTGATCTCAAGATTTAGTGATTCCCCTTGTAAATACTGCATTTGCACCCTACTGTGTAAAAGAAACACACCTCCTGATGTCTGTTTCTCCCATTGATGGCCTAGAAATGCATGTGCTCTGAATTCATATGTATGGCATCCTGGGTGTATACATGTCTTTACACATTCCCTTCAAGCAGCTCCCAGCCTCTAATGCATCCTGCAGAGCACCAAATTAGATGCATGTTGGCTTGTCAGTCTGTGTTATGCCGATGTGACAAGACAACACACAGACAACGGTGGCACTGGGGCGTTTTGCATGCTCCCAGTCATGTATGATCCCATTACTCTCATTGTGTCGACTATGAGAGGGGAACTCTGAGCAGCTGAAGGACAGCCTGTGAAAAGTATTCCTACGCCCTGAAACCTGCACACACACAAACACACACACACACACACACACATACACACCACTGTGCAGCTAAACAGGGTTTAACAAGCATGCAAACAAACGCATGGGCATGTATGTATTTCATAAAGCTCAAAGACACAGTTATGTAAAAATACTCTGACCCAGAAATGTGCACTGACACATGCACAGGGTTACATATGGAGGCAGACACACAGGTTAGCAGAGCTATATAAAGCCAGCTGACCCAGAGAGAGAAGATACACAGAGGTGATGATCTGTAGAGATCTATGCTATAGCTACCAGCTTCCCCCTTAGCCAGAAATTAGATGGAGTCATGAGTTTGAACTTTGAGTGGCTTCACACCCTCCTGCCCCTCTTCCTTCCCTCCCACTCTGAGACACTTGACATGTGAAGGTTATGTAATTTCTATCAGAGTACTAGAAATAGTGATAAGTAGATCTTTATAGCAGACTCTTAGACACAAAGACAGATTGCATGTATTTTTCTGCAGTTGTGCTTGTTGAGTTGTTTTTTGAGGTGAAACACTTCAACTGAACAGACTTGAGACTGATGAGTCAGTTAAGAAGGAAGCCTAAACATGATGGAGTTTCCTCCACAACCACAGCTATATAAAAACATCATTAAAAACCTGCAGTAAAATGTTAGGCCCATACACATTTATTCATTTTACTGTTAATCCAATTCTTCCTTTAATGGCCTCGTGTATTCTCAGAGTTTTCTCTACATCCCAATTTAACAAAGTGTCAGCCAGTTAAAAGATTTCCATTAGGCCTTTTTCAGGGCAGGGCTGGCCAAGATGAAGCCTAACTCCCGATGAAGAAAAACTCTTAACTGATGAGAAAACTGAGGATTAAAAACCTCAACCTGTAGTACAATACTAACTCTTTTTAGACATGTAATTTCCAATGACTCATAATGTTAAAACTTTTCAGCAAGGAAACAGAAAGCATGGTTATGACTCCTTTGAATTTTTATCACTTCCAGATTTGTCATGTGCATAAATCAACCTACACTCCACACATGAGGTCAAGAATACAGGTTTGGAAAAGTTAGATGATCAGTGTGTAACCCAAAGTTAAATCAACCTTAGCCTCTGTTGAGACGTGCCGTTTGTGTTTACCTGGCATTTAAATGACATTAAGAGAAATAAAAGAACAATTTGAACAAGAATTGATACAGTTGTCATTCATGCTTTACCTGGGGAAGTTCTTTATATATTTTCAAAACCCACTACAAACTCACATAGTTGTATTTTGTTTGAAAATAATCATATTACATGCATGAATTAATTAAAAAAAACATCATACCATGCTTGATCCCATGTTCAGAAATGTTAAAGATAAAAACTCTTTAAGATCTCCCAAACTCAGATTTGGTTGTACCATAAACTATAGAAGACAGAAAAAAAAAAGTTAATTCGGCAAATGACGTTCAGAGCTACAAAAGCATGAAAAAAGGACAAGGACTTATTTCAGAGAGAATTAAACCCACAATTCATTCACACAAGTTTCTGTTTTAAACATGATGGTGGCCAAACTTATATGAACACTAGGTGTATTTAATGGGGTTATGGGGATTTTGTTGTATTATCCATTAAACAGTCCACAAAGTCACTAAAAAACAACAAAGTTGTCCCTGTGCTCTATATACCATAGAATAGAACCATCAACTGGAGATTTAAATCATTTTCCTTATTAAAAGTAACATTTAAAATGGAGGCCTGGTCCCCTACAGTCCTGACCTCAGCCCCTTCTGGCTAATTTGGTCCAGTTGAAATTAAACTGGACAAATACAAGGTTGAAAAATTATGGTAACCACTGTTTATGGATCATATACTGTAGAGAACCTTGTTACGCCACATTATGTGAGAACGTCGCATTATGTAATAATGTAATAAATTTTTACTTTATTTTGTAATAACGCCGCATTTTGTAATTATCTGACGCATTTTGTAATAAAATTCTTGAACGCAATATGTTATAAATTTTCCTGGATTATGTAATAATTTCTTACATATTGCATCGGTTATTACAAAATGCAGGTGTTGCACTTTTTTTCCTAGAAAATGTAAGAATTTAGTGCATTATGTAATAAATCACCAAAACTGATGTCTTAACTAGAAAAAAAAAAAAACTTACCTTCAGAATTACATTGACTATCAGCATACCAGCATGAATTGTAAACATAAATTAATTTAGAGCAATTTTTGTCTCTGTGAACTCTAAAAAACAATCTCTGTGAATTCAGTTTTATTTGACTTAGATTAGACCAATAAATGATCTTGCTACTTTTTACTTATGCTGATAGTCAATGTATTTCTGAAGGTAAGTTTTTTTTCTTTTTGTAATTGAGACATCAGTTTCGGTAGTTTATTACATAATGCACTCAATTCTTTAATTTTCAAGGAAAAAAGGTGCAACACCTGCATTTTGTAATGATCGATGCAATATGTAAGAAATTATTACATAATGCGGGAAAATTCATTACATATTGCGTTCAAGAATTTTATTACAAAATGCGTCAGATTATTACAAAATGAGCCGTTATTACAAAATAAACTCAAAATTTATTACATTATTACATAATGCGACGTTCTTACATAATGTGGCGTAACGACCCTCAACAAAGTCTTTGTGATACTGGCTAATTTATTTCTTGAGTAACTAACATTTTCAAAATGCAAATTCTCATGTACCATGTTCCAGCCTGTCAATCAAGTCAGCTCTGTCCTTAATTGGCCAGACTCATAAATTTGATCTCTTTAAAAATATAAGTCAGAAATGAGTAATGCAGATCTAAACTGTTTTTAAACCAGGATGTAAAAATATCCAGTTACGCTGTAAAGATGAGTGTCTTTGTATGGTATGAAGTTTCAAGAGTTTGCTGCTTTGGTCCAATTCAAACTGTGACTGTTGTTCCCATTTCATCTGCATCTTCACCCTTCCCACCTTGTCTTGTGAATCTACTTTATTTCCCTTGATTATCTCTTTGTGGTAATGTTTGCATCTTGCATAACCTTGGTTTATTTCTTTAAAATACCACAATGATTTTCTAGGACTAAACTCAAAGATCAGGTTAGTTTTCATTTCATTCCATCACTGCTGATGACACCAGGCATTGGACTGTGAGCAGCTACGTAAAAACAGAGAAAATCCATAAACAGTGAATCCTAAGAACTTATCCTGAGATGTACTTCATCAAGGCAACAAATCAGTGAAAGCAAGATGTAAAGAACCTGTGAGTCAATCCATGATGCTTGTGAAAAAAGGTGAAAAGCAGCCTGGAATTCTGGCTCTTACTTTTGGACGTGCAGTTTAGAGAAACTGACAAATTCACTGATATGACACTGGAAGAACTGCACCATTTCCCCCGGGTAAGGAAAAAAAAAAGAAAATGTTTTTGCAAAATGACAAGTGTCCCTGAAGAGGACCTGGAAATTGCCCCTGTGGTTCCCGCCCTCTCATCCTCCCATTCCAGAGGGTCTGGGAGTTTAGCTGGGGAAGGATTTCAGCACCGTCTGTTCCTGAGGAGGTAATTGATACCGATACTAAACCCTCTAATCCAGTTGATTGGACTGAACATCTGTTGAGGGTGTGTACAAATGTGTGTGACTGAGAGAGTTGGGTGCTTCTAACGCAGGAGGAGAGAGTGAGGGGAAGATGGAGGGAAGCTCCCATTTCCCCTTGGAGTGGTGTGGAGGAGGCACGAAGAGGAGGAGATAGAGAGGAGGACAATTGGGAAAGAGGAGTGATGAAGATTAATAACTAAGGGGTGCAGTGGAGGGTAAACCCTTAAATCAGTTTGCCTTCTTTTTTATTTGCTGAATAAGATTTACTTGCCTTACTGGGCTGACATTAATCTTGATTATATCAGATCCGAGTATATATCAGAGCACTGCACACTGTAAAGTGACACTGTAATTTAAGGCAGAAAAATAAATAAATGGATGGCCCCTTTAAAAAATATACTTGACTTTTGGTTAAAAGAGTGGCTCTGACAGCTTAAGGTCAGAGTACAGCAGGGTGTTTATTTTCTGGGCTGAGTAAGGAATCCACTCAGCTTTGATAAAGAGAGAAGAAGAGTGGGAGGAGGACACTGAGGATTACAGGAAAGAGGACTGGATGCCGGGGTTATGAAATAAAGACTAAAGGCAAAAAGCCGAGCATGTGGCTCTGTGAGAGGAGAATGAGTGGGTATAAATGCTGTAAGGTTAGCATTAATCAGCTGAGATCACTGAAAGCAGGAACAAGTGGAGCATTTTACATCCTGTGGTCACAAAGTTTCATGACTAAGAAAAGAGCCCTCACTTTTTCTTAACCCTTTATCACCTTGGTATTTTCAGACCACGAGCACTTTTTTATTTTTGTTAAATGTTGGCCTTTAAAGAGTCAGAGATCATTACTGGAAAGCTCATCTCTTCTTTCAAAAACCATCTGAATTTCCTCTCTGGCTCAAGTTATTGAGGAATTATGGTGATGAGAACAGATGTGATTTGAACATCATTGCACATGGATTCCTACACTCATGAAAGGCAACTGTCAGGTCTTTGAATTAACCAAGATTAAATGGGTTTATGTGGTACAATAAAGCAACATTTATGTGTGAACATGGTGGAAACAAGTGTATGTATAATGATGAAGAAGAATGAATATTGACAGTGATTTGATCAAAAGCTTAAAAATGAAAGCAAACTAAACTAGTTATTCAACACCAGAAATGAAAAATCTGATTCAATGACTGCCAGGACATGCCATTGGACAATTGACGTCATGACTATTCTTGTTCATGAAAATTATTCGATCTTTGTTTCGTATTTGAGAGTTTACATTTTTAACCCTGTAAAGCCCAACCTATGAAAAAAAAAAAAAAAAAATTGAATTTTTTTTTTTTTTTTTTTTTTTTTTTTTTTTTTTTTGTAAATATGCATTTATTTCATTCAGAAAACACTTATTTGTTTTTAAGTAACTATTTTGATGTTATTCTTCCTGCAACTTCTTGAAAAAAAAAGAAATGATTTCAATCAATGTGAACAAAATGACATTATGGAAAAATACAATTGATATTTAAAGAGCACTTGTAAAATGGGAGCGCTGACACTTTGAGGCGTTTATGTGATTTTCATCTAGAGGGTCCAGAGACTTTTAGATGTTTCCTTCATGGTAACTGTGACCAGTTATTTGTGTGCAATTCCACCACAGACCACAGACTTATGTAGATCAAATCAGGCCAGTGAGTTATGGTAAAAAGGAACCGCAACACAATGCCAGACCAGTAGAGTGCAGTAAAACAACAATGACCACTGGATGAAGACGGGCTGATACCACTATGTGAAGCTCTGCAGTTAGTCTGTTAGCATGGAGGATATTCAGCCTGTGCTGGTTCTGATTGTACTTTTTTGTGCTGCAGATGGATTTGTTGTAACAACAACTGAAAGAAGATGAGCACTTCAGGTTTTTAGAAACAGTGAAACACCGGACAGCTCTGCCATTTAAAGTATTAGAACAGTGGAAAACAACCAGTGTTCCAGCTTTGGATCATCATTTCATACTTTTCTGATGAAGAGATTGTGACACCGACATATACGCACATCAAACTAAACTAGGATGTATTCCTGAGGACTTCTTCTGTTTGAACAGCTGTTGTTAACTGATATATCCACCTGAAGGTCTCCACTTTACAGGGTCACTCTTTAAACTGGAACATCAGGAGCTGACAGAGACACAGTCACACTATCAGGCTCACAGAAGATCATTGATTAGGAGTTATTAAACCAAGTCAATCACAACTGGAGGTTGGATGGAGTGAGGTGGAAATAAAAACACTGGTTCCTCCACCAATCAGAAGCATTCAGCCTGTAGGCTCCACCTCTAGCGTTCCTAAAGATCTGTAAAGTACTAAACCTTTGAACCGGGTCATTTTAACCCTTTATAGTCACACATATCATTTGATACATGAGCTCAAAGACCTTTACCTCATCAAAATGATAAATAGTTTCTTTGAAAACCTGTTAAAATACATGTTTAAAAACATATTCTACCACCTTGAGGATTGTCATATCACTATAGTCAGCTGAAGTTGTATTTTGGCTCTCATGAAATCATCCACTCACATATTTTCAGGAAAATCATTGTTCAATAAGTTGCAGTAAGAATAACATTTACTGAAAAAAAAAAAAAAAGTTCATAAAATAGGTTAAATAGTATGCAAAACTGGCCAGTGTGTCAAATGTGATACAAGAAATATATCATGAATCAAATGAAAAAGCAATATATTTTGTGGATTTGTTAAAAAGATTAATAAACATCTCAGTTCCAAGAAATTGATTTTATTTTTTTACCATTTTTAGAAGGTCAGGCTTTACAGGGTTAAGGTGAAGATCACTTATCCGAGATTTGAATATAGACCCTAGTTCCTGCAATTGAAAAAGCACATCGTTCCATAAAGTCTCTAATTCCCGGGGGGGGGGGTCTTATCTTTGTTTACATGAAAGGAGAAGAGACAGAATGAGATGTCCCAATGGGAAAGCTTAAAGCACAGCTCTTCAGTCTCTGGACAGTGTCTACATGCATTAACACTTGTGTTAGAATCTCACTTTTCTGCTTCAAATGCATGAACTCGCCTTCATTCAGCTACAATACTACTCGTAACTCATAAAACATTATTTTTAACCTCCACATAAAGTTTTCTGAGCGTTTCTCCCCCCTGATGTGTTGGATCTTTAATAATTCCACTGTCTCACCCCAAAGGAGTGTTGTAGTGATAGTGTCAGGATGTCTGACCTTTACAGTTGGATTGGTGGATAATACATTGTTCACACATTGTGATGGGAGACGTGGGCGCAGGTCTGAAAATTAGATCCATCTTTTAATAAGCCTGAATCATCCTTGAAGGAAATAATAAAGGAAACCTTAACACGAACTGTAACTTAGGCGGGTGGGTGGAGATGCACAATACGGATAAGTGGATCAGGAAAGGAGATTAGGGAGGAGAAAAGAATTACCTTGTC
>RPOG01004825.1:0-39332 GCA_008086565.1 Thalassoma bifasciatum
TATGGGCCCCACATGGCCAGCCCGCAGAGGCTGCCCACATGGGCTCATATTTGTTAAACTATATGGGTCCCAGATATTTCTGCCCAGTTCTACCCTATGCCTACATGACCCACATAGGCTCTGTATGGGTCCTGCATGGTTAGCACACATGGGCTTCCTATGTGGGTCCTATGTTACAAAATCCATATGGGGCCCACACATTTTGCCCAACTGAAGCCCATGCCCTCCTCATACCCATTTTGCCCGACTGTAACCCACATAGGGCCCACATGGACATGCTGGCTGGGATATAATACGAGGAACTGTGGTCGCTTCGCACAGGGATTAAAAACACATCTCCTTCACATTTATTATGAACTATCAGAGGTCCCAGGTGAAACCGATCCACTGCAAATAGAGGTTGGATGCATTTTATTATAGCCTTACTTTAGTCGACATCATCCCCAGCACCTCTCAAAAATCATTTTGCAAATAGTTGTCCCCCCCACTTTTCAAAACAAACCCAAGATGGACAGCGTCCAGGTAAAGTTTTGTCCGTTTTGTGGACAACATATAATGCGCTTGACGCGGTTTTGTTTTTCGTGTGGTCGGTCTTTCACAATTTGGATGACCTCCAACAAACACTATTGGCCTATTTGCCACTCCCCGTTATCACATCCGGTTCATCCCGGGAGTTGGTACATTCCCTTTCCGGTTAATGCTTGAGCTTGTAAAAGTGTTTCGCCACTTGTAAATTTGTTTCAGCGTTTGTAAAAGTGTTTCACGTCTTGTTAATTTGTTTTCCGAAAGGTAAATTTGTTTCAGGACTTGTAAATGTGTTATGGCAATTTAATTTTGTTTAGTGGATGTAAAATTGTTTTCTAAAATGTAAATTTGTCTTAACCATTGTAAGAGTGTTTCACAATTTGTAATTTTGTTTTGCCCTTCCCGGCCACCGTAATTATGTCATAAAACGAGTTGTCTAAAATTATAATAATTATACTTCAAATACAATGCAATGTTTTCAAATGTCAGAGTAGCAATAAGCTTCTTTTTTGTTGTATCTTAAGTTTGAGTTTAAATTTCACAAATACATCAAAAAGAGTATTAAATGGGATAAAATCCCATTAAATTAACAAAAAAAAACCCTATGTGCAACATGATCAGCCTTTATCATGTAAGTGCTGAGATTAGCCAAATCCATGTGTCTAACTTTATTACATTACTTTTATTTTTTAACTTAGAGAGCAGAGCAAACACAGCCCCATTCTGTAGAATGATCCATAAACCTGTCTGAAGTATGGACGGATCAGGACAGATACGTCAGGAACAATTAGTGATGCGTGCGTTCAGTAAGTCAGCAGCAGAGCAGACTCACTGATGGAGGGTTTTGTCGCCCACTACCACGACCTGCTGATCGGTTTGAGACGGACTAAATATGGCGAACCCTCCACAGGGACACGCAAACAGAGGGGTAGTGGGTGGGGGGAGTGTGTAGTGGACGGTTCGAGAGAGGGCCATGATGATGGTCAGCTCTCCTCTACTTTGGTCTCTTAACTGTTGTTGTGCATACAGCTCCTATTCTTATATTGCCATCTACAGGCCTGGCATACGTAGTACAGTGTTTTAAAACCCTCTGCATTATCATGTCAACAGTTTTTTTTTCTTCTTTTTTTTTTAAACTATGTTTTTTTATGTCTAAAATGGGTAAAATGTTGGAAAAAATTGTAGTGTAAACAGGAGCTAAGCTAAAAATTATGAAATACTGGCAAATAAAGAAAAAAATAGACAAATAAAAACGAACCCTCTCCTGTGTGTTTCCAGGCCTCTTAGATCTTTACATTTATTCATATGTAAATGGATTCCTGTCCTCAGGCATTAGGGTAAGCTCTGTACAAATCTACGTCAGAGGGCTTCCCTTTAAGTCTATCTGTGATCAGCACATGGTCAGTGTCAACATTAGAGGACATCCCTCACTCACCAGGCTGTCATATACATCCACACACACACACACACACACACACACACACACACACACACAGACACACACATACATACAGTCCCCTCTGAAAGTACTGGAACAGCAAGTTCAATTCCTTTGTTTTTGTTGTATACTGAAGACATTTGGGTTTCAGATAAAAAGATGAATATGGCACAAAAGTTTAGAATTCCAGCTTTTATTTCATGGTATTTACATCTAGATGTGTTAAAAAACCAAGGACAGAGCACCTTTTCTTTGAACCCACCCACTTTTCAAGCGAGCAAAAGTATTGGAACAGACATTATTAAATTAACTTAAAGTGAACAACATTTAATATTTGTGGCATAATCCTTACTTGCGATAACTGCATCAAGCCTGTGACCCATTGACTTCACCAGGCTGTTGCATTCTTCATTAGAAATGCTGTTCCAGGCCTTTACTGCAGTCTCTTTCAGTTCCTGTTTGTTTCTGGGGGTTTCTCCCTCCAGTGTCCTCTTCAGGAGGTCAAAGGTATGTTCTATTGGGTTAAAGTCTGGTGATTGACCTGCCCAGTCCAAGACCTTCCACTTTTTCCCCCCGATGAAGTCCTTTTTTGTGTTGGCCATGTGCTTTGGGTCTTTGTCTTGTTGCATGATGAAGCTTCTGCTGATTAGTTTGGATGCATTTCTCTGTAAATTGCCTAACAAAATGTTTTTTTAGACATTGGAATTCATTCTGCTGCTACCATCATGAGTTACATCATCAATAAAGACGAGTGAGCCCATTCCAGAAGCAGCCATGTAAGCCCAAGCCATGGCACTACCTCCACCATGTTTCACAGATGAGCTGTATGTTTCAGTTCATGAGCAGATCCTTTCTTCCTCCATACTTTGGCCTTTCTATCACTTTGGTAGAGGTTAATCTTGGTCTCATCAGTCCATAAAACTTTGTTCCAAAACTTTTGTGGCTGATCTCTGCACTTCTTTGCAAAATCCAGTCTGGCCTTCCAATTCTTTTTGTTGATGAGTGGTTTCCATCTTGTGGTATGGCCTCTATATTCCTTCTCTCGAAGTCGTCTTCCAACAGTGGATTGTGACACTTTCCCCCCTGCCCTGTGGAGGTTGGCAGTGATGTCAGTGACTGTTGTTTTTGGGTTTTTCTTCACAGCTCTCACAATGTTTCTGTCATCCACTGCTGTTGTACACCATTTCTCCCAGAAATTGTTGCAATTATAAATGTTTTTGGTATGAAAGTGTTAATTTCCTTGATGTGCATTGGGGAAAAAAATGATGAAAAAAGCCAAAATGGACACATTTAGAGAGAGAGAGAGAGAGAGAGAGAGAGAGAGAGAGAGAGAGAGAGAAAGAGAGAGATTTTATATGCTAATATGTAATATATGTATAATATGTGCAGCAGCACGTTTCATAAAACATAACAATATGACAGGACAAATTACAACTCTCACTTGATAGAAAACAACAGTTTACAGTGTGGAAACTGATTTACAGAATAAAAATAAAAATAAAAACTGACATGCACTATATATTAGGACTGAGCTGAATGCTTCAAGCGAAACAATATCCACCATATTGAGTCACTTTGGAGAGAGTTCCATGTGGTTTGAAGACCTCACAGTCATGCAAAGCATCATGACTGTTCTTTGGAGATAAGAACATAGATAAGAAGGCATCAACCCCAGAAGAGCTTGATAGATCAGCTTCAACCAGTGGATGTGCCTGCGCACATTCAAAGACGGCCAATCTGAGAGTTTTTACAATGCACAGTGATGAGTGAAACATCTGATGTCACAGAAACACACATATGGTTTACATGGAAAGAAGGAAAACACCACATACATCACAGGGAAATGCTCAGCCTTTAAGCTTCTACTATCAAAACGCTCTTTCTGTAATGCTGCACGTACAGTATAGTGTTATCAACAACATCTAGTTTTGTATTAGGAAAAAGGGTAAAGATTTCTGCATAATTTGAGCAAGTAACAAAACATAGAATTAACTGCCTCCATCTTGATATTTACCTTGAGTGTCTTACGAGTTTTTAAAAAGATGCTTCATAAAATGCTTACTGCTCACTATATGTTTGATTGACTTTTTTATGAAGGAGAAATATTTAATGTAGCATGAAATGCAAGAAAAGGCATTAACGTTTTATAGCAAATCTAATCATCATTTGATCCTCTGGTATCTTCTTGTTTACATTCTTTATTGCTATAATCTATCCCGGGGCTTATCTGACAGTGAGGCTATAAAGTGATACAAGAGGATTCAGGGAAAAAAGGCCTCTTCGCGCTGGGGTCTTAAAGGTGAGTAATGACCCCTAAATGAGAGGATCATCATTCTCTGTTGAGAGAAACATGTATGAAGTGATTAACACCAGGCAGAAACTGAGCCGTTGATCAGCCTGATGATCTTGGGAATTTGATCCCTTTTGTTTGACCTGATTGATCAGAGATGATCTTGGATTCATCTTAACGGAGGAATAAACATGTCATAGTGAATTCTCTATGACTCACTCTCCAAACAGGAGCAGAGAAGGGGACTCAAGGGGGGACACAGTGACCGGCTTGTTGAAACGTGTGCATTAACAAGCAGCTTTTGAATACGCGCTTCATTTGCGTCATGACTTGGCTTGTTCGTTTGCTCTCTCACAACTGGCCTCATGCTGATAACAGACAAGTGGGCTGAGAAACGCACGATGTGGAGCCCCAGTGACAAAACATCATAACAGGGCAACTTTATTCAGGGTGCCTGCAAACTGTTCCCTGTTAGGTGTTGCATGATAAATGCCTATTTATAATCTACAATAATGATTCTAGTTTGTATTCTGAACCCTCTCACTTTGTTTAACTTAATATAACCACATCTTATTACTTAATTCTAAGTAATTCTAAACTTTAACATGAATATCAAAAACTGTGCGCCCCCCAATGTAAAAAGCTTGCTGTAGATTTTGCAGTAACTTACTGGCAGCAGGATGCCAGTAAATAGCTTTAAAAGTCTTTACAGCAGTATCACTGTATTTAATTTACAGCGTCATTACTCAATTTGAAGGATTAAACATTTAACTTTGACAAGTTTGAATTGACTTAGCTAGAGGAAGAATAATGATTAATTCACTGGTGAATACAACTTTTTGAATATGAACAAAATTTTGAGGCAATGATCATAAATAAGTAAAATGAAAGGCACACTTTTAGAGGGTTGACTTTTTTTTTTCTTTTCTTTTTTTTTTATAAACTCCATGAGAATGAAATTCAAAGTATAAAAAAATCCTCTATCATATCTCTGCCTTCAGTGACAGAAAGCCAATATACTGGAGCTTAAACTGATCCAGAAATTAGTCTTTTTTTCTCCTTTTTTCCCCCTCATTGTTACCTTTACAGACGACTCTCGGGTCATTCTCACCTTTCTTTTGTCTTTCATTCAACCATCACTAATCAGCAGCCAATCATCTCCTGTGTTAAGTAAATACAGGGATAGCCTGTCATCAAAGGCAGTGAGTTGCCCTTATCACCCTCCGTCCCTGCGCTTTTCGCCTCAGTGCGCTCACCATGACATCAGGAGCAGCTCTGCACCTCTGGCTCCTCCTCGCGCTCCGGCTGAGATGCGTCAGCCCGCTCGCAATCCCGAGAGAAAGTTTGGGTGCTCCCACCGCGAAGGACACGCGGGACTCCACGGGTTACCTGAAGAATTTACCCCGAGGTCCAGCGGTGTCTCCTCAGAAGAAGGCGCCTCAGTTCATGTTGGATCTGTTTAACGCAGTTTCGGTGTCTGATGGGACTCCGAGGAGTCAGAAAGACATCCTGGATGGAAACATAGTGCGAAGTTTCCAGGATAAAGGTGCGTAAAACAAACCTCTTATGGACTAGTATAGCCTTTTTTTTCCCTTTGTAAATGAGATTGTGTCAACATTCTGGAGATATTGTTGATCGAACTCTGATTTGCGTCATTTCAGGGACTAAAATAACATTATTATATCAGAATATGCAATAATTGTTGCGCACGCGTGTAGGCACAGTTTGGAAGCCAGTGAAATAGATTCACTTGAAACCTCCTGTTGTCTTAAGCTCAATCTGACCCGATTTCAAAAGTTATTATGTCAAAACCTTTTTCTTTTTCCATAGAATTGATTGAAAATCGCAGGGATGAATCCATGCTATGCTATCTGCCAGTAAAGTTAGTTGTGACTATTTTTGAATTGTATTTCATAAAAAAATATTAGCGTCTTGCTGTCGTTTTAAAAATACTTTGGAACCAATATCCTGCCTGCACTTTGACACATACCTGTCTGTGATAAAACATCAACATGAGGGATATGGGAAACTCTGATAATAACCTTAGTGAAGAAAATAATCCAATTTCTATTTTTTCTACTCAAAAGAAGTATACTTTTATGTAAATAGGGACTATTATACCATGAATTATAATATTAATTGTTAAATATATGTGAATATGTTGGAAACTTCTTGACCAAAAAGGGGAAGTGAAAGAATTAGGGGAGAATTGTGCACCTTGTATTTTATGAGCAGTCAGAATAGACGGTGCAGAGTTAACTTGAAGCTTATACGAGGTTTGAAGAATCTCCATTTCAAATCTAATGGTTGTTTGTGACATTTTCTCTGTCTGCAGGTCACCCTGGAGAGAGGTTTCACTTCTTCAACCTGTCATCATTTGGCCGTGAGGAGAGGATGATCAAAGCAGAGTTCCACTGGTTTAGAAAGAAACAGAAGTTTTACCTGGGGAAGTCGAACAGGGCACATTTTTACAAGGTAGCACTTCAATTTTGTTTTCTTTTTTTTTGTTGTTGTTGTGATACAGATTATATACATTTTATTGTTGCTTCTACAAAGTTCTTAACAAATCTTTGATGCAGAACTACACTGTAAAATATGATTTTACTCATGTGTAATTCTGGCATATTATTCTGTTAATATTATAAAAGATTGCTGAGGCTTACACTTAATCACAAGTTGTTACGTTTCAACCAGAAAAAAAAATTCAACTTGAGATTCAATGTCCAAATAAATCAGTAATGTATGTTGACTTGACAATAACCTTAGCCTCTCCCAGCTGTTTAGTAAAGCTGCAGCTTACAAGCAATACCCAGAATGCCTTTGTGAATTTTAACCTAACAGTTGCACTAAGAGTGAGGAGGGAACACAGTGGATATGAGACCCTACTGTACACAAATAACTTAGTGCTGGCTGTTTGAACTCTACATCTCAGACAGAGAGATAGACAGACAGACCGAGCAGGTTCCAGGCATAAACTGGGCTGAACTCCACACTTTACAAAACTGAAGAGTTCAACCAGGTAAAAACCTAAATAACTGAAAATAAAATGTTCACAAAACTAAAGAGTGATTTGAGTGGAAATATATTTTTTTCTAACAACTACCTGAAGAAGTTAATTGGAAAGTCTAATTCAAACAAACTAAGTCAAGGGTTGACACAAGACTTCTTATTTAATCAAAGTAACTTGTGTTGGTATTTGAAGGACAAATAATTTTTTGATCAAACATTAAATTTTAAGGCAGCCCTTGAAATCAAGCTCTGTGTTGAAACACGTTACATTTAACAGTGTATATTAACCTTTATTTATGTGTGTAAACAGTCATAAGCTGTAATATCTGTATAAATAAACCCAGTGTATGAAGTCTGGTGGGGAAAAGACTCTTCATGTCCACAGGTGAGTAAACTAGCTGCTTTCTCTTGACTCTGAAGGTGGATCTATATGAGGTGTTGGACAGCCAAGTCAAACCATGGAGAGGAAACCTCATCACCTCCAGACTGGTGCCTCTGTACACACAGGGATGGGAGGTCTTCAATGTCACTCAAATGGTGAATATCTCACTATCTGTTCCTTAACTGGTTGCACTTTTGTTGATTTCTCGGCTTACTCTGGAACTTTTCATGATATGTTGTTGTGATTTGATGTGTTTAAATTCTTTGTCAGGTATCAAAGTGGATCCACAACAGCCAGGAGAATAACGGCATCCTGGTGGTGACCACACTTCCCTCTGGTAACTGGATGGAGTCAGTGGTGTCAGCAAAACAGAATGGAGATCTGGCAGACACCAGTGCCTACCTGGTCATTTTTTCAGACGAGGGAAGGACAGGAGCATCCAACCAGTCATACCTGGGTAAAGTGATCAAAACGTTTGGTATTCACATTAGGCCTCAAGTTGACAGTTTTATAAAACTATAACTTTAGGTGTTTTTTTCCCTCTCTACAGGTCAAACTAAATATGCAGCATCAGCAGCACATGAACTCCACCATCACCCCAGCAGAAGACGACGTGCATTTCCAGACCCCCAGACACATGGCCGCTCTCAGTCCTGCCAGCGTATCCCTCTGTTCGTTGACTTTGAAGAGATCGGCTGGTCCGGCTGGATCATCTCTCCCCGAGGGTACAATGCCTACCACTGCAAAGGCTCCTGTCCATTCCCCCTGGGGGGGAGCCTCAGAGCGACCAACCACGCCACGGTGCGCTCCATCATGCATGCACTCAAGCTGTCGAGTGAGGATGTGGGGGCGCCGTGCTGTGTTCCTGACAAACTCCAGTCCATCAGTTTGTTATATTTTGATGATGAAGAGAATGTGGTCCTGAAACAGTACGATGACATGGTGGCACTGAGCTGTGGCTGTCACTGAGAGGCACTGACTTTTTATCACATGGACAATGATGAAATGACAGATGGAGAGGAGGTGCTTTGCTTGAGTTGACTGAAATACTGTATTTTTTGTGCATATGTTTAAATGTTGTACTATTTTGCAAAATAAAACCATTACTTGTCAACCACTTAAAGTGTTTTTTATGACCTAGTTTAGGAAACCTTTGACTGAAAATACCCTGATAAAAAATAATGGATGTGAAAATGTATGATTCATCTTTCAACCGGCTTAAACACCGGCTGTAGCTCTGTCAGAGGATTCATTGTTTATTTTGTAAACAGTGAAAGTGAGGTGCAAGCCAGAGGGTTGATCTTCTAATGGAGGAAAAAATAGTGAAAAGTATTGAATTTCTTACTTAGCTTTGTTAAAGTGAATTCTCTGTGTTTATTGATGCACATATTGTGCCTTCTGGTGGCGTGACATGGTAAGGCAGCTAGTGTGCAGGTCTGCTTTCAGGCAGTCATGCAAGTGAGTAGATTGCTTTTATCTAAGATGGAAAGAGTACTTGAGTATTCTACTTCAGTTCAAGTAAAGTTACTTTGGTTATTTTGATGACGCTTTACTTTAAGAGACTGTGAGGACTTTTTGAGTGATCTTGAAAAAGTCTCAAACATCTCATTTTGTAGCAAAACTATACAGAAAAAAAAAGCACTGGCTTGAAGCTAACATATAAGGGACATTACCTATGCCAGAGTTTACATACATTGGTTTCACCCTAAAACATATTAGCAGCTTTTATCACAGTAACAAATCACAAATGCTCCTTTTTGTTTGTTGAAAGTTCCTCATGTGAAAATAAAAAGAGGCAAATGTTTGGGATCAGGCCATAGACTGTATAATGAAGAGACATAGTGTAGGATACTTAACTGTCAACCAGCTGAGCTGTGCCTCTGATTGGGTAAACTTCTCAAACCTCCCAAGTGATGAATTAAAAAGAAAAGGTGCATGGTGTGATTCTATAGAGATGAGCAATTCACACAGAACACGTGTTTTGTACTAAGCTGTAAGAATGTTTATTTCTGCTGTGGAAATGGCTTTTTGCCTCATATTTTTCAGCCTGGAGATGCCCCTTTGTTCAGGCTTACTGAACAACCTCAGATTAGCTAAGGTAAGCTCAAGGTTTCAAACACCTCAATGCATTGCAGAACCCACTCTGAAATATAAGATAGAAGAAGGTAGCAAAACTGAAAGCAATTTGTTTTTCTGAATTCACGTGGTTTTGAAACATTTCCTTATGGACAGGCCTTTGTAAAAGATCAAGTGCAAAGTGACATCATCAAAGAGAAGTGCAGCAGAGGTCTGTAACAACAGTTATTCTTTATTGGAATGGATCACAGACACAAACAGCCCTGCAATATTCTAGTTTAGAAAATTCCAATGCAACTAGCTTGGCCAAAGAAGTCCTCTGTCAAGTCTTCTGCATATTAAAAAACAATCAATGCAAGAATGCCTCTTAAAGCTTTTACACAGTAGAAATGAAAGTTGTCTTCTGTTAAATACATACACTTGTGTTTGCAGTTTTATTTTTGGCATGCAAATTGTTTTATTCTTCAACAAATATTGAAATATGTCAGTTTAAATCAACATAGAAATCAATTGATTTTCTTTGTTTCAAGTACTCATAGTTTCGGGGATACAACAGACTCTGATAAAAAGAACTACTGGGTAACGTAATCAATGTAATCATCACTTTTCAGGTAATGAACTAAAAGCCATTACCCCAAAACTAATGAAGACCCAAATGACACAGCAGCTGTACAACAAACTCAGAGTTTATAATAACCAGTCCTCATTTACATTCGAGCTCCCCCTCTGTCCACAACAAAGTACCTTACATACATGGATTAACCATGTCTCTGAATCTTCAGCATTGCACATTATCTTACAGAGATCAGTAACAAACGTAGAAAAAATAGCATTGAACACCCCCCATTCATTCATTTTTTTCTCCCACCAGTCACACTTTAGTTTAACTTCTCCATCAAAAACACATCTCTCACATCTATTACAAGTTTAAGGAGAAAAGCTGTATCAAAAGATACCAAACCTTAGGGAATAAAAAGAAAAAGAAAAAAAAAGAACATTAAAACTCTGCAAGAAACTGGTACAGATAGTAGGTGTAGATAGAACTTTTGCTGTTGGGCAACCTTGTTGTTAACAACATCTGTCTAACTGTGTATACAACACACATGATGAGACATTAGATCAGCTGTAATAGTATGAAATAGCAGAAGGTTTGGAAAATTGTGGGCCTATTCCCATCTTTGCAATCCAGAATTATGCAATCCAACAGCTAGTCATTCAACCATCAAATGTAACTTGTCTAAAATCTGTCAATGGGGAAAATGGAAAGTCATAGACAAGAGAGTTTATGCCAGTGCTCATAAAAAGATACTGAAACACATTGTCACAAAATTATCCCTGAAAAAGATAAAAAAGCAAAGGCAAACAGAGAATTTGTTTCTTTTGTCCTATCAGCTGGGACAATCCAGCTCTTCAGTGCCTAAAAACTCCCCCAACACATGATCATGTTGGCCATAAACAGGCTCTAAATACTGATGTCTGTCCGTACAGTGCATTTGCCTTGACCTTTCCAAGTGTCTCTGTTCAAACTCTTCTGCTGTCATGAGAGGGGCTTGGATTGGAGCTTTTTGAGCCATAGGAGACAAAGGCACTGGGACAAAACCATGGTAAACAACCAGAGGGGGGGTTAAAACCTCCAAGGGGGAGGCCTGAGGGACAGCACCCTCAGGTGGCTGGACTGGCAGCTGCACATAACTTCCTGTTTCTGGGTCAAAGAAAGTTTTTGTCTTGACTTGTACAGGCATGTCGACAAAGAAGTACTGTCCAGAATCCGGATCCTGCAGGAGCTTACGCTGAGTCATCGGAAAGGCCTGAGTTACGATGGTGTGCTCAATGCTTGACTGGCGTGAAAGCTGGCTGCTGTGGCTGGTGTGGCTTGACTGACGGGACAAGGTTGCCGGGTGATGAACCTCAGTGCTGTAAGCATCGATGCTATGACTTCTTCTCAATGGGTTATCTTTGCCTGGCTTGTCCCTGCCTCTGCCTCTCTGCTGGAGCTCATCCATGATTGATTTCTCAATGCGCTGGGACCTGGGGTCAAGCCTCTCATTGGCTGCCATGTCAGTGCTTAGCCTTCGTTCCAGTTTATCTCCCAAGTACCTATCACTGCTGAGTGATCTTTGCAATAGCCTCTCTGGTGTTGGCCTGTCACTGACATGAGCTTTGTACACAGGTACATTACTGATGACCCTGTCACTACTGTAGTGTCTCTGCTGTGGCTTCTCTCGAATACGTCTGTTGTTGCTGCGGCCTTGCCTTTCTGCGGCATCGTTTACTGGAGCTTCAGTCTTCTGGTTGTTACTTTGGGTCAAATCGTGGTTCTGTTTGGGAATCTCTTGGCTCATGTCTTTTCTGTCCAGTCGGTGGTTCTCACTGCTGTAGCCTTTTCTTTCACAGAGTTGTTGCTCACTCCTGTCATCGCTATCTTTCCTGTGGCGACCCTCACTGTGATCACGACCATCTGCAGCCTTTTCTCTGTGTTTCCTCTCACTGCTCTTGCTATTTCTGCTGCTTTTCTGCTCAGCTTTGTCACTCTTGTGTCTGTCCGATCTGTGTTTGCTGCCAGAGGACTTGTGTTGGGACTTCTGGGCCTCCTCCTTTTTCATCCTTCTAGTTGCAAGCTTAATGGCTTTTAGGACTGCCTTCTCAGATTTGGGCAAGACAGCTGGTGGTTTCGGCAGCCCTGTTTGGCTGTCGTTACCACTGCAGGGAGACCCAGATCGCTCACTGGGGACTTTTGACACTTCAAGCTCAACCAGCTGCTCATCATTCACCCCCATCTCATCAGCTGTGTCAGCTGCACTTGTGGTGAAGCTCTCAACACCTTCAGAAGATGGACTCACACCAGAGAACCTGTCCTCCTCCTGTGGGACAGTAAGGAACATACCCACTTGTGGTTTCTTTGGGCTTCCTGTTTGCAGATTTGGTGGTGACAGCAGTAGGGGAGGGGGAGATGAAATATCCTTTGGTGTGAAAATGTCATCTTTTACTGGTTCATTGATCAGAGGGAGCTTCAGATTTTCCATGACTTGATGTAACTCCTCCTCTCCTTTCAGTGAAATGCTCAGACCCCCTCTCGGGGACCAGGGTTGCAAAGATTTCTTTGGCTTATTGCTAAAAGTGTTGTCTTTGACTTTGAACAAGGCGGGGATCCCCAAGCTAGGTGAGAATGTGTTTGAGGGCGACGTTGGTGTCTCATTTTGTTCATCTTGGCTTGGGCATTGATCACTGAAGACATTTTCTCCCTCTTTGCCAGATTTGTAGAGCACGTTTGTCTCTTTTTTGGGAAGTTGCTTTACACATTCTAGCTCCTTTTCATGATCACTCAAAGCGCAGTAGTCGGCCTCTGTCTTGTCAGATAAAATATTCTGTTTCACTTCATCAAACTCCCCTACCTCTCCGATCAGGTTCTCTAGAGAGTGATAAACATTCGAGTCCGACTCAGTGTTTCTGTGTAGTGCACTCTCTACAGAGAAGTAGGAAGACTTTGAGGACAGACTGGCGTGATCAGGTGGGCTTTGATTGATGCTAACACCATTGACCAGTAAGAGGGGTGATATCATTTCTCCAGGGGCTTCATCTAAGGCCTCTGAATTAATGTTTATGTCCTCCCTTGTTCCATTTATTCTGTTGGGTTCTAAGTGCACTAAACGGTTGCTTGTATTGTGATCTAGTGTGTTAAAGTGGTCTAGTTGTAAAGGGGCTTTATGTTTTACTTTGTATAGTTCCTGTGTCCCATCAGTGCCAAACTCAACAGAGCTCATATCAGTTAGCATGGTCTCTGCTTTATTTTCATTTGCCGGTAAATTTATTACACTTTCATAATGGGGGTACTTTTCAGGTGAAACTGAACCAAAAGCAGCATCAGTTACCACATTAGAAGTTACATCCTTTAGCTTTTTGTCCAAACAGGGTTCAATGTGACATGAGTCACTTTCTAGTTCTTGTCCTGCAACTTTGCCCATTTCTTTTGAGTGCATCACTCCATATACATATAACTCTTCAGATTTAAAAACATCTTTTTCTACTAAATCTTTCAGATCAATCCCCTCTTTAGTGATGCTTTCATCTCCTCCAGTTTCTCCCTTTTTATTTCTGGGAGGAACAGGAGGAGCCCCCCATCTTTTACCAGTGTTTTGCTCCATCACTTTTTCCATGCTGCCTTCAGACAGCTGTCTCTCTGGACTTCTCACTTCCCATCCCATTGGCCCATAGTTACGGTCATTAGTTAGCTCATAATCTACTTGTAGGGGATAAGATTTAATGGGTGAGTTTGGCTCATTGCTGATGTTGTTCATGCCAGAAACAATTGTTTTGCCAGTTGGTTTGATAGTCTCTCCACCTTTAGGCTCAGTTTGTGAAAGGATGTGCCTCATGTGACTGTGATCTCTCAGATCACCCAGTCGTTCTTTTAAATGGCTGTCTTGGAGAGAAAAACTGAAACCAGCCTGTTTTTCTTCATTATCTGCATCTTTCAAAGCTTTTTTACCTTGCTGTATCTTCCTGACATAACTTTCATCACCAGTGTTTTCATTCAACACTGGATTTGCATCCTGCTCTTTTGAGTTATTTTTCTTTTGCCTCTCTGAAATGATCTCTTCCAGCGCCATTTTGGCTTTGTCATAGTTGTCATTTATAAGTGCTTTATTTACTATGACATTGTTGTCTATCTTTGCGAAAACCTCTGGCTTGCCCTGTTCTTTCTCTTTCTTTGCAAACACATCCCTCTTAGCTGTTGTATTCCCTCTCATAGAAAGCATACCCTTCTTGATATTCCTCAGCTCCCTCGAGATCAAGTCGTTCTTCACTCTCGCTTCCTCATCAATGTTCATAACACTTAATTTATTCTTGGTGTTGTCTTGATTACGATCACCAAGTCTTGCCCTCTCCAGCTCTTTCAAAGCTTGCAAGTCATTGATGATATGCTCACTATCTCTCATTTCTTTATGCGACATCATTTCCTCATCGGTGTCTATTCTTGTTTTGACTTTCTGGTCGCCTTCTTCAGACTCCTCTTCCTGTTTACCATCTGTCTCAGCAAACCTCTGATATTTAATGTAATTGTTTTGTCTGGCTGAGAAGACATGTTTAGCTTTGGCATGTTTATGGGGAGATCCATTTTCTTTTGTTGGTAAATCTACTTTTGTATCACCTGAGTCACTATTAGTCAGCCTGTCAGGGTTATTAGTTTGCTGTTTGTCCAGAGAAAGTTGAACATCAGATTTAGTAAAGTTTCTTTTTGGGACTGGTGGGGGCTCTTTTTTAATGTTACCCTTTGCACAGAATGCTTCGTTTTTATTTTGTGATAAAATGTCGTTCTCAGGTGCTAAACTCTTGCTACTAAATAATTCTTTTGAAATTGCAACCTCCTTGTCATTTTCCTTCTCTCTCAGTTCCTCTTTGTTCAATCCATCTGGCTGAGTTGCCATCAAAGCCCTATTTTTGGCAGCAATAATTGCTTCCCTTGCTGCTCTGATCACCTCTTTTGTGCTTAGGGGTTGGACACTAGTATCTCTTTCCTTTGTAACAACAGACTGCACCTCAGAGTCTGTTTCTCTTACATCTTTCATCGGTTCTCTGGTTTTGTCCGGCACACTTGATGGCATTTTACGTGGTGATATATTTGATGACAAGCCCTCTTTCTTGACTGCACTGGGTGAAATTAAGGGGGAACGGTCTTTGTTGACGTTTAAAGTATTTGGTGAAAGCCCCGTGTTTGTTGGCTGTGCTCTTGGGGAGGGTTCTTTATTTTGAATAAGTGGTGAAAGTTCATTTCTCTCACTTGGTAGGTCCATGAGTACAGAAGCATCAGGGTTCTGAGGGACTTGGAGGTAACTCATATCACTTTCAATGGGGATGGCTTTCTTGTACAAATTCAGAGAAGGGTAGTTTTGCTTTTTAGCCATGGGGCTCCTGGTTTTTTTAGAATGTGTAAAAGGAGACACTGGGTTTTCTTCACCGAGGCCTATGCTACCAGCTGCCTCTCTTTTGGTTTGCAATAGATTTGATAACAAATAATCCCCTGACAGTGGCCTTTCAGTATCATGCTTAGTTAAGCTAACAGTTGGGCTGGTATTTGATTCCAAAACAGGACTGAAAACTGTCCCTCCTTCTTTAAAAATGGCAGGAGTGCTTAAACCAGATGCATTGCCCTCGGAGCCAGCTTGTGAATTCTTTGCGTTGTCTGATTGCGGGGACTGCGTCCCACCCTCAGGCACTTCCAGTGTTTTGAATTTAGGTGGGCTGTAGCGGCTTTTTACCCTTTTCCTGTTGTCTTTGAGGTTGAAGAGGATGCTAGAGGCAAGGGACTTGTAGCTTTCCCGCTTGACTGGGAGCTCAGGAGTCAGTTTGGCCTCAGAGTGCGGTCGCAGCGGAAGGTCAAGAGCAGAGGGTGAGAGGACTGTTTGTAGGATTTCTGACGTCTCTGTGGGCTGTCTGGAGGGAATGAGGGGGGTCATCAGTTGGCAGATGCTGAACGGAGTCGATGCCAAAGAGCTGACTTCCTCTACTGCTTTCACCTCCACAGATCTAGCTTCCTTTTTGACCAAAAATAAGCTTTCATCCACTGTCTTTGAATTCATATCCTGAGGTGGTATACCAGACTGATTGAGTGGGATCACACTTTTAGCCCTGGACCTGTTGCGCCTCCAGGGGGCAGCAGTCCCATCCCCTACATCCGAGGAGCACCTTTTCTCAGCTGGAGCAGCCAGGGGCTTTGGCAGGACCTTTGGCAGAGCAGGGGGAGGAATGGGTTTAGGAGCAGTGATAGGAGGGGGCTCAAGTGCTGCTTTCTGGCATGGTTGCACCTCCTCTGTATGCTGAGTGTCTTGTCTGTGTGCCTCTGTCAGCTCTTTGTAAAAAGGCAGTTCATACCATTTAGGAATACTATCTGCAGGGAAGACTGTATCCTTTTGGCCAAAGGGAAAGTGGTTAAAATCTCTCCAAGCTTGAAAGGGGCTTAACTCACTGTGGAGGAAAAAGTTTTTGATGTTGAGTTTTCGAAGTTTGACAGTGGATTTCCCATTTTTAACCTTGGTGGATTTCCCTGAGGGAAGGGCAAAATCTTTGCCTGGTTTGTTTGGCGGACCATGACAGTTCTTATGATGACCACCACTGAGATTCGTAGGATAACCTGAGGAGAATTCAGATAGCTCTCTTTGGATGCTACGAAGTGCTGACTTATCCCAGGATTCGCCTTTAATATCCGTCATACATCCGTTTTTGATCAGCATCCCCTCACAGCTTTCCTCTGTGGCACTGAATGCTTTGAGGAAAGACGACATATTTGTCATGTTCTTTTGCTGTTGCTGTTTCCACGGTTGGCTGTAGCTTTTATCAGCTTTGCTCTGTCCTTGCTTTTTTGATTCCTTATTATGAGTCTTTTTAACAGGCTCCCCTGCTAAAGGTTTGTGGCAGCTAAACGGTGAGTAGCCATACAAGAACTCATCGTTGTAAACTGCATCATCACCAATGCAGAGACTCCTGAAAGCCCGGTCAGTCAGAGTGCTGACCTCACGATCAGTGTCATCCATGAATAAGTCAGTGAAGCCGTTGGGGAAGCGATGATGGAGCATGCTTCCACCCCGGTGGCTCATGTGCCGCTTTTCCACACAGCTCATGATGTCAGCAGCTTTCTTTCTGTCCTGTGCATCAACTGTCTTGGGTCCTCCACAGCGACTCCAGCTTTATGGATGAAGAGGAGGTTTTTCTAGTTCAGGTTGATATCAGCAAGAAGAAATAAGTGACACTCCTAAAGAAAAAAAGAAGAAGAAAAAGAGAGCCTTATCAATATGTGTATTATTAAGTTTTACTCCAAAACCAAAAAAATCACAACAAAAAGTGAAACAGCTTTCATTAAAAATCTTATTATGGTTTTACAAAGCAAACTGTTGCCCTGTTTCAAAAGTGATGCAAGACTTGGAGCGATGGAATTCTTTACCATTCTCTTTGCTAGGTCATACAATACAGGCCAAATGTTTGGACACACTTTCTCATTCAATGCACTTTCTCTATTTTCATGAATATTTACATTGTAGATTATCACTAAAGGCATCAAAACTATGAATGAACACATTTTATGTTCTAGTTTCTTCAAAATAACCACCCTTTGCTCTGATTTCTGCTTTGTATACTTGTGGCATTTTTCAAGAGGTCGTCACCTGAAATGGTTTTCTCTTCACAGCTGAGCCTTATCAGGGTTAATTAGTGGAATTCTTGGCTTTATCAGGGGGGTTGGGACCATCAGTTGTGTTGTGCAGAAGTCACATTAAGCCCTATTGGACAGCTCTTAAAATTCATATTATGGCAAGAACCCATCAACTAACTAAAGAAAAACAAGTGGCCATCATTACTTTAAGAAATGAAGGTCAGTAAGTCTGGTAAAGACTCATAAAAATCAAGAAAATGCAAATTGAATGAGAAGATGTGTCCAAACTTTTGACCTGTACTGTATATCCTTGGTTAAAATGAATTTACTAACTTGATTGTTATATCCTGTCCAAATAAGCTGATAGCTGTTTTCAAATTGGGTGACAAAAGACATGAATGGGTTGTTAAGTCCCTTTATATGGAGCAAGCATAGACCAAAACTCAAGATAGTGACATTGCAGTCACCAGGCTCTGCAGGGGGGTCTAGACCCACCAAATATCAGGACATATCAGTAGTGTACTCACATGAAGAATTCTATTTAGGTGGGAGTTGAAATGTCCCCTTCAAATTATGCATAAAGGGATTTAATGTTTTTTCAAGAAACTCAAAAATATTAGACTGATCTGTGATAACCCAAATATGCTCATTACTCTTGAGGCCTAGCAATCAGTATGTTGACTTAAGGGAAGGTTGAAGTTCACTTCAGTTTTTACTCCAATTGAGAATAATCCTGAATTCCAGCCTGAGATGAGTGATGTTGGTTTAAATGATGGGGGGAGAATAGTGTTCATAGCCTAAGACACATATTTACTGGTAATGTGGTTATTGAATTTAAACAAGTGGTTGAAAATACTCCAGACATGACTTATTTCTTCATTGGTAGATAAGAATTATATCTTGCACAGTGCTGCGTTACTTGAAAACCATGATATCGCTCCTGTTGAGAAATTGTCATTTTATCACATACATAGATCAGAGAAGATGAACCTCTGACCAACTAGATACATATCAGAGGGTATTGCATGGCGCTACAGGTCATCTTACAGCAAGATAATGACCCAAAACATAAGTCCAAGCTATGCCAGAACTATCTTGTGAAAAAAGAACAAACTGGTAAACTTGAAAACATGGAGTGGCCAGCACAGTCTCCAGACTTAAACCCCATTGAGCTGGTTTGGGATGAAATGGACAGAAGAGTGAAAGCAAAGCAACCCACAAGTGCCACACATTTATGGGAACTTCTGCAACAGACATGGGGAGAACTTTCTGAAGAATATTTGATTTCTATTGTAAACAGAATGCCACGTGTGTGTTCAGCTGTTATATCTGCCAAAGGTGGCTACTTTGATGAGTCAACAGTTTAGAATACATTTGGTCTATAAATTGATTCCATAACTTCTTTTTTGACTCCAATTGCTTATTTGTACAATGCTTTGACATCTGAGTGCAATGAGACATTTAACGGCATCATTTTCAGTCAAAACACTGGAAAAATTGGGGTGTTCTAAAACTTTTAACCGGTAGTGTGTGTGTGTGTGTGTATATATATGTATATATATATATTCTGGCTTTGGATCTGGAAATGGACCCTATGTTTCTCATATTGGACCCTCCAAGCTGACACTTACTATAAAAGCATGATAAGAGGCTGTACTGCATCCTTACCTATGCAGCAAAGAAGGACATTTCACTGCAGTGGGTTAATGGAAAAGTACCAACTGTCTCAGGCTGGAAAAGAGTGTTGCTTCATCTGGTGCCAGTGCAGTACCTTACAAGTATACTGCATCAAAAGACGGATCGATTCTACAAGGTCTGGGAACTCTATTTGAACTATGAACTGGTGTCTCTTATAGTGCTTAGAATGTACATTATTTTCATAACCCAGAGTAATATTTATTCAGATCTGAGCTGGTGTTTGTGTTGTTCTATTTTGTTGTGTTTGTTATGTTTTTAATTATTGTGGAATATATTTTGTATTTATCCTTTGCTTGTAAAAGTGAAACAATAATGAAAAAAAGAAACTGAAATAAAAAGGCAATGAGGTTCAGCTGCTGTAAAAAAGAAAAACATATTATTAAGGTTTTGAACTCTTTTGCTGATCTTATGACCTTTATGTACATGACATGTGCCAGCTTTGGCCATGCTGTCACTATGCAGGCAGCAGACAAACACTTACACCATGCGCTTGTCTATTTTAAGCGCTAAATGCTTCTCTAAGCTGTGAGCTCTAAGCATACAGCTGGTGGCAAAGAGAAAAGTTCCCAATCCATTTATAGAAACGATAATAGCAAAGATAAGGAATCTTATTGTCCATCCAAGTATAACAGGCAGCAGTAGCTCATTGCTAATGCAAGAATCCCTTTGTTTGACTAAATGCATGAGATAGATTCACAAATATACATTCCTCTGCAAAGCTCTTGAACAGTGTCTGTGCCAGCAGGTCACCACAAAGCTTGGGAAATGTAAGTAAATGATCACATCAGTTCCAGCAGCAGCTGCTCTACTGTAGCTTACTTTAGCTATCTGGGTGAGGTCTTAGAATAGCTCTTTAACCCATTTATACATCCTGACCCAGGAATTTAGCTACTGGCACAGAACTTACTCGTTAACCACATGCAAATCAAGGACCAATACTGATCATTTTAAATGAGAGGAATGACAAAGACACGATCAAAGATGCAAAAGTGGGCTTAAGAGCATGTGTAAATGTAACTGCATTATGAAGCTATCTTACTGCAGAGGCATTTATTTTCAAAATGGATTCAAAAACATAAATGAGAGTTAATGTACAACTGCATTTTTCGTCATAGGGTAAATTATACGAAAGGACCAAGTAACTTTACTGTATATTGAGTCTGACTCAATACATGCCATGGCTTTCCAGGAGACTTTGGCCACTAACAGTCCTATCATTCTCATAACCAGAGATCAGTTAGCAACCACGGTACTTTCCCAGCATCTGCGTGTGTATTTATACCCAAGCAAGGAGTCAGCCAAGTTACCTTTACTGTATGAAGGCACAAGGGAGCAAAAAAAGATTTTCTAATAGTCATAGCTGTAGATATGAAAGTCATGCACAGATTTGAATGCAGCAAAGGGCTGCTTTATAAACGTGCTGAGAGCCTTGGTGATTTTTAGTCTGATAACTGAACAAAAAAGTAAAACTTAGCCTTTTATTTTATTCAGGATTTCAATGTCTTGCCACACATGTGCATGATCACACAGCTCACACACTCACCTTGTTGATGGCTCTTTCATGTTGACTGTAAGGGTCCGGTCCTGGTGATGGTATCAAACACAAACCCCCAAAGTGGAACCCAAGAATCTAGTCTAGAACCATCTGCTGGGATAAATTGTAGAAATGATTTGTTTTGCATGTCAAACAAACCAAGCCCTTGAAAAATGAAAAATGAAAAAAAAAAGAAAGAAAACTCACCAAAGTGAGTCAAGCCACCAGATCCATGTTCAAATCCACTGTTGTGACCAGGGTCCTGGTCGCAGGCTCAGAAGATACCAAAATAGACGCACAAGTCTGTGTGGCCAAACTGAGCAGCAACACAGGGCGCAGCTAGCTAGCTCACTTTGGAATAAGCAGTGGGTGTCGAGTAGCAGGGCAAGGCAGGCCAGCAGAATGAAATGGACACTGTCATTGGTTATTTTTGTAACTAAGCAGAGAGGGTTGATAGGTCTCCTCCACCTCGACCCCCTCTCTACTGTTTGGTACCTCTGAAAAGACACAGCCTCTGAATGTGAGTGACGTGGTATTAGTTATTGAAGTTTTTATGGAGACAACACAGAGAGGCAGAGTGTTCTACCTGTGCGCCAACAACAATAGTGAACATTTAGCTTGTGACTCATTTTGCCTCTGTTACCCAAGGAAACAAGCTCTCTGATATAGTCTGTTGCATCACACTATTCTAAATTAGCAGGACAGTCCCTGAGGTGGAGATTGAGATAGCTGGTGTCTGATGACATTACTTTGCTGGGGCCTGGCTAATTCCTGTTGTGCAAACTCTGTTTACAAGGCTATGTTGTGAAAATGAAGTTGTGTGACTGGGTCGTCCAGTTTTAGGATCAATGCAGCTGTTGTTGCTGTGAGATGAGGATTAAATGGAGGGGACACATTTCTACCCGTTATTCTTTCTGAGTCACAGAAAGCCAATGGATGAGGTCACATGTGAAGGCTGACCCTGTGCATCCCATATATAGGAAAGTGTAATGCAACAAAAATAAAAAAGATATCTGAGCCTTTAAACATGATTTGTGTGATAACATTCATAGCGTTCATTAACAGTAACTCAAGTTATTCTGACATATGCCACCTTTTTGATCGCATGTTTTTAATTCAACAGCACCATGAAGGAAAAGTTTCAGAATCATGTAATAACAGTTCCTGTTGTGCCATCCTTGGTCTCAACAGCTCTATGACCCTCAGCTCCAGCATCCACCGGGCTGTACTCCAATAAGGTGCCATGTTTAAGCCAGCCTATTTTAGTCAAGTTGTATTTCATAAGACCTGTCTGTCTGCTTACTGCACCTTCCACACTTTAGCTTGGAACTCATATGTCACCTCTGCACATGTTGTTCACACAAGCCATGTACGTTTATGTGAGGAAGCTGGCACATTTAAAAAAGCAGTCTGAGAAAGACGAGGTGCTGGTCTAGGTGTTTGAGATGAGCTCCACATGAAGCAAAGTGAACCACATCAGCCTTTGGTGTTTTTGATGTGCCATGAGCAAACACCTGAACACTTGCATCATGATCTGCCTTTTCCTTCAATGGAAGGTTGGAGCTGATGGTTGTGCAGGGGCAGCACTGTCTATGTGCAGATGTTACAGGGGGCGTCCTTCATGACTGAGGGCCTGTGTCTGTGTGCTGATGACTGTGTTTTTCAACAGAACAACAGTTCACCATGTCTGCCTGACAAAGAACTTCTTCTTTCTTATTCCAGAGGAATAATCTCACTCTTTTGAACCATCCTGTGTGTTCCCCTGATCTAAATCACAGTGAGAACATTATGGGATGGATGGAGAGAAAAGTTTACAAAAGTGAATGCATGACGCAAACATGAACTAATTTTAGAAGTGATCAACAAGAACGGCGCTGCTCCTCATTTCTGAGTCCTTTTTTCAAGCTTTGATTTCTATTTTAGGGGTTTCTCAGTTTTTTGGTTTGTGCTCTTAAACTTTTGATCTGCATATTGAAACTTTACTAGCAACCTTTTTAAGATACAGCACTGGATAATCTTTTTGAAATTTTTCAACTGGTCTTAAGATTTTGATGAGGGGTGAACAAACTAGTGTTCCATCAGTATTCTAACTGCTAATGCGGTTTCCACTCATAACAGTCAGCAAAAGTTAGCTGATGGCCAATCTAAGGCACTGAAATGGTATTTTTGTTGTCTTTCTGAATTTACTGGAAAACAATTCGATGATAAAATCAATATTTTTATGCATATTAAAATTTAAGTTACATGGTAATTTGTTTTGGCCTAATTATTTGCTTAAGATGGATTTTTCATTGATACATGCAACAGAAAGTTAATTGGGTGACGCTTCAGGTTTCAGGACATATTTATGAAAGCAATCTTAAAAGTGAAGTGTGCAGGAATGTCTGCTTTGGCTTGTAGCCAAAGGGAAGTCTCTATCTTTGACAAGAGGAATTTGCTGTGCATCTCAAGATGCTTCTCAAATACACAAAAGAGAGTGAAAGCCAGCCAACATTCATCCTCATTCTTGGCATTTCATCTTACTTCGATGGTGCTTTTCTTTCTCTAAATCCAGCTCGAGGACAGGGTCTCTGCAGACAGGCTCGTAAGGGATGATTAAGCGGCATTATCATTGTTAAAGTTTGTATTCTATATTTTCAGAACATTCTGCAGATTCAGCCTCCAAAGTGCATTATCCAACATGTTGTATTTGTTTTTAAAACTGACTTGTACTTATTTTGGGTTGAGTGCCAGCTTTGCTTGATAGCCACTGTAGTGACTGAGCTGCCTGCAGTGTCTGCAGACATCATTTATGTTTCTGATTAGCCTCATGAGTGCAGGTACCAACCAATGCAAGTCATTTTGAAATATCATTATTTGTCGATGGAGTAGTTTTTGTGGAAGCAATGATGTGGAATTTGCAAATATTGTGAGGTGTTTCCTTCTTCTTGGGGTACAAGTCCCTACATTCTGAAGTCATTGTCCATGCAGTGTGGTAAGATTTTGAGAGAAGAGACTGCACTGTATGAGAGAACATTTGACTGAAACTGTCTGCACTCATGTACAGCCCAGAATAAAGTCTCACATGGGCCTGCCCCCTCCTACCCCCCTCCCCTCCCAGTTAATCCCCTCCTCCAGACTTTAACTCACCTTTCTCTGTTTGTCTCCAAGATTCCAACAGCAGTTCAGACTCAGCACTTGTTCTCGCGACCTAGTGACCCTGCTTACCCAGACCAAAGGCAAAAAACAATACCAATGCTAAAATAGGAGTGCACTGCATAAACTCAATGTCTTACCAAGTACATTTTTCTAATCTCCAGTCAAACATGTCATCAGACTTAATATAAGACCCAGTCACCTAAAAGGAACCATTTCAGTCAGATACAGGAACTTGCGTCTCGATGGATCATCTCTAATTTCGTGTTACGTGAAACCATCTTAAAACAATCTTAATTAAGTCATTTCTCAGTTGAGATAAGCTTTTATTACATAAAGTTAAATCTAAGCTTAAATCTAATGTCTTATTTTAAGATATCTTACAGAGAGAATTTTCACTTGTTCCACTGGCAGATTTCTTTCACTTTTTACAAGAAAAAATACATTGTGACAATTTTTAAACTTATTTTTAGTGTCATTTTTTTCCGGCGTATCATTATGTCAAGATAATAGCACTAGCATTTACTTACTTTAAGAATATTTTTCAACATATTTAGAAAAGACACCTTGTATTTTGGTATTTACATCCAGAGAAATGCACTTCCTATTAGCAAAAATACAGTCATTTTGAGGCATTTCTGGGTTCATTTAGGTTAGATTTTTTAACTTGTTTTGTTAAGTCTTTGTAAGACAAACTTTCCTAGTCTGTTGGCCGATAATTTCTCTCAGTTTAGGTGGAATACCCCAAATTTTTGTATATTTTTCCTTCTTTTTGAAAGCCGGCTTTTTGCAGTATATTTAAAAAAAACTAGCAGTTTACTGTTACGCCAGCTTATTTACAACATTCAAAATCTTAAATGTAACAGAAGCAGTGAAATGAATAGACACAGGAATGAAAGTGGTTTAAATGTAATTATTTAGTTTTATTAATTGCATTTTGATTTGTACAGGTAATTAGCCTCTGAAATCACACATATTTAGATACAAGGCTAACTGTATTTTAGGTTTTTTTCAGTGGTTGAAAGAGGCAAAAACAGCAGGATATAAAGGTGAGTTAAACAACCCACACATAAATCCCTGAATGTACCAAGGACAGGATTCTTTGTCTGTGCCCCTCTGACTGACACCCACATGTGTTCTGGTTGGCACTGAAAGCAGCAAGAGCAAACAGCCAGACTCTCTCATGCCCTCTGCATAGTGGGACAGACTGTCAGCCTTCATGACTGGCGGGCTTGCAAGTTCAGGTTTGGTGCGTCTGAGAAAGCTGATGTGCCCAGGTCTTATATAAATACTGTCATGAAGCTCAATGGACATTTAGCCAGTGTAGTTTATATTTTTATGTAATTTTTTTTACTTTGATCTCTTTTTCATGTTTGGCACAATCACATTTAATCAGGAGGAAATATAACTGACATATGTATCGCTAAAAAGTTTCCTGAAAATGGCACTGTTCTTGAAGAGAAGGGTTAGTCAGCGAATTAGTCGGCTCAAACTGTGGCCTGTAGCTTCAAAATAACTGAACTTATCACAGAGTCAGCTGATTTGCATTGTGGTAAAGGAGTGTTGACAGGACTGCAATAACTGACACCCCCCACGGTTGATACAAGAGGCACCTGACCAGTCAGAGGAAGGGCATAAACAAACTGCAAATGTGGAAACATCATCACATGAAGAAGTCGAGATGTTAAACACAGTGAACAGTCAACAGTCAAACACAACATCAACCACGGGGAATGTCCACTTAGTCCATTCTCCACCTGTGGGATCCAGCCTTTTCCGCAAAAATCTGAAAATGACTGTGTTTTATTGGTTGTGTTTGCTGTGAAAACATATGGCCAACCATTCTTTGAATGTTTACAACATCTATCACCTTCTGAATAACCTCAGCCAAAAAGTGTACCAGCAGTGCATGGTGCATGTCACTGAAAAGGTGCTTGGAGATAATACATAGAAATTCAAATATAGCTCGTATGACATTAACCATCTAAGACCCAGCATTGGCATCTGTGGACATTAGATTTAGGGCTGCAGATTATGGCAGAAAACCAGACTGTTAAGAAAATGGATGGATTATGGCAGAAAACCAGTACCTAGATATTTTTCGGTTGTATTGCGATATACAACATATATGTCCATGTTCTGTTTTCTTCCCTAAACCACTATATTAAAGTTAAATTAGACCATTTAATGCACAAAACAACACCAGTATAATAATTCAAGCAGGCTTTTCAGTTGGATTTCTACAATTTGCAGAAAAAGGGGAACATCAAAGTCAAGTTAAGTTTAACAAACCTTATATTTCAAACAAAACTTTATGTAGTTATATATTTTTTAGTTCCAGTAATATAATTCATTCAGATTAAAAGCCTTTGCACACCAGGCGCGTGTTTTTCGCACAAATATTTTGCACAATATGTTTCTCAAACCTACTGTTTTTTAATGCAAGCTTTCATACCAGCAATGAAAATTTGCTGAGCAAAATTGCGGCTGTAATTTTTCGGACTGAGGTCTGAGGACTGACCTCTTTTCTTCTTTTTTTTTTTTTTTCTGGTAATTTCATGAATAATCTTTTTTTAATGCTTGGCTAAACATTTTAACTCTCTTTCATCAATTTTAACACTGAATAATTTAAAGTTTATAAGCTTTTTTCACCCTCAAATTTTTGTCTATAACTTTATATATATATATGTTTGGAAAATTAATTAAAAACATTTTTCAGGCCTGAAGGAGAATAAAAATATCCTGACACAGGCTAATATAAATTTCCACCACATGAACCAATGAATTTAGGAGTAAATAACCTTTGAATAGCTGTCACTGTAGTGACCAACATGCACCACAGGGTTAAAGAGAAAAGAAGCTAGAGAGTCAAAAAGAGATGAAGAGAGGTCACAGAAAGATGATGTTATACTTTCTCTTTTGAGTTCGGCCCCTGGAATTAGGCGCCTGCCCAGAGAACGGCAATCTTGGGTCGAGTTAAAAATGCAGGAGTTGTGCCATGAGGCAGAGTTTGGTACTGTTTATCAATGTCCAATGTTTACTTTCCCATAGTCCTCTTTGTGTGTGTGTGTGTGTGTGTGTGTGTGTGTGTGTGTGTGTGTGTGTGTGCATTTGTTTGTTTTGTTTATTTAAAACCCTCCAAGGATTTATATGTTATACGTAATAACATTGTAGAATTATTTTCCAAATCAATTTGATTGCATATTGACTTGCAACATGTTTTTTTTTCTTTAAAAAAAGGAGCACCAATGGAGCTTAATTTCAATTTTTGTCTGAATGTATTTTTGACTAATCTATTAAACCCAAATTGATTGAAACAATATCTTGTGTGTGCATTCAGTGAAAAACAGGTGGTGAGGTAAGACACATAGCATTTTTATTATTTCTATTTACAAATCAAAGTTTAAACATTAAAAAGTTGCTAAAAATATTTACAGGAACATATGAGAAAAAACTACTTTTCAGAAGGTATTTGATATAATTGTATTCAAATATTTAAATAGGCTGAACATTGAATTTACTGAATATAATGAATAGAAATTGCTTTAAGGAGCAGAACCACGGCGAACATGTCCATATTGCCAAGGAACTTCTCTGGCTGGAGAGTTGAAGTGTTGGTGAAAGGTATCCTTCACTCTCAGTGCCTCTGCAGATGCCCTGTTTCCCTGCAGAGGCACTGATTGGTGAAAGGATGCTCTCTCCATCATCATCATCATCACCTGGCTCTCCATCATGTGGGTTGTGATCTCCTTCATCAGACCACGGGAAGTTCGAGAGGATGCTAGTGGCCTTTAAAATGCTGTCTGCTGCATCAGGACAGACTTACAGCCGCTGACAGTCGACCCTCCAGAGCTGAGTGAGGATCCTAAAACAGCTCTCCATGATTGGACGGGCTCTGGAGAGGCGGTAATTGAAGATGCGGCTGTCCTCCTGAAGGTGACGCCCAGGATAGGGCCTGAGGAGGTTAGGCTTCATGGGAAGGCCTCATCAGCCACAACTACAAATGGCAGAGGCCCCAGCTCTGGTGCAGAAGTGTGTGCGTGTGTGCGTGTGTGCGTGTGTGTGTGTGTGTGTGGATGGGGGGGGGGGGGTCCAGCTCACCTGCCTGGAGGGCTTCACCAAGAGTGAATCTAGCAAAAATCCCCCTGTCACTGTTGCTGTTTAAGCCACCAGCATCCACAGCAATGACCCTGTAATCTGCATCGACGAGAGCAAACAACACAATGGAAAAGGTCCCTTTGTGGTTGTGGAACTGTGGCCCTGAGTTTGGGGTGCCTGGATGACAATGCGTTTCCCATCCAGGGCGCCTATACAGTGTGGGATGTTCCACCGCTCTTCAAACTTCTGCGTCATCTTAAACCAATGATCCTTGTTAGGAGAGGGCATTTGAGACTTCTTCAGCTCCTCCCAGGTGGCTTCACAGGTCTCCTTCACAATTTTTGCCACAGTTGAAATCCTGAGCTGATAACTTGCAGTAATTGTTATGTAACTGTCGCCAGTGCTTGGAAATCTGCAAAGACATAATAAAATAAAGGATAAATATTTCCTAATATTACTGTCACACATCATTTCATGATGTTGACTAAATACCTTTGCTGTTCTATCATATCTTATGGAGTATTTAAAACTAGACTAGGTCAAGGGTAATAAAGCAGGGTAGTAGTTAGTAAATCAGTTGCTCTTAGATATAGAATCAATTGAAATGACAAAACAGTGACTGTCTAGTTTGCTTGCCAATAAAATCCATGGTATTGGACAGCCTGACTGATTGACCTGGGAACTTTGATTTATGTAGGTGGGGGGGGGGGGTCTGAAAGCTATCCCAAAGGGATAGCCACTGAGATCACAAGGCTCACAGGGATGGAACAAAGGGAAAATAAGGAACAAAACCACCACTGCCAAGCAGCTGAACAAAAACAAAGCAGGATACCCTCCGGAGAAAGAAAATGCTTCAGGTAGCCAGGAGGAGGCTAACAGAAGGAGCTGGGCTAGTAGCTGCCCAGAGACTACTAAAACAGGATGGGGGTTTCTTTTACTAGAAAGCCAGTTGCAGAGAATGAGCTGAGTGCTTGGATGTACAAGAATCACTGAGAGTGAGAGAGCGATGAAGTCTCTGAAAGACTCAGGAACACTAGAAACTCTAGAAGAACAAGCAGCCTCTCACTGGCTCTGAAGGTGAGTCAACGAGTCAGCACTGAGAGCTGGAGCTGAGGGGTATATGTAGGCTTCAGGGCAAACACACACACACACACACACACACACACACACATACACACACACACACACACACACACCTGGTCCTGCTCTGACCAGGGTCAGGGCAGCAAAACACAGGGGTGGACTGGCCATCTGGCATACCGGGCAATGCCCGGTGGGCCGACCGTCTCATTTGGGCCGACTGACACTTTTTCAATGTTGCGTGAACGGCCCGTTAAAGCAGTAGGTCAGCAGACGAATGATACTGAACTGGGCCAATCACATTGTTGACTTTCCCTTAAGTCCTACCTGCGTGGAGCATTCGGGGGGAACAGAAAAAAAAAATCCAAATAAACGGCCCATGAAATGCGCTTGTCTGCAGCCCATTGGTTGTTTTCGTGCACGAGAAGAAAAAAAATAATGCTTTCCACACAAATGCTGCCAAATGTGCCGATGAATGATCATTCTTTGTTTTAGATCATGAATAAATATACATCAGTTCTTTCGGAACACTCCTGCTCGACCGAAGAATATCTTCTTTCTGGTCTTATGGATGGACCATAGTTTATGAAAATTGGCAGCGGAGAGTGAGTGAGAGGGAGGTCGCTGATGGGCAATCGACATTAACTTTAATTGGAGAGAGAGCGGCGCACTGCACATAAGCGCTTGAGAAGTTGTTTGACTTTTACCTCGGGGAAAGTAGAGTCCCATCTTTTACTGTAACATTGTCGATTCCACAAGCTGAAGTTGCTGAACCCTCCATTTTGCATAAATCCATTCCTTGATGAGAAGAGCAATATAACGCAGGCTACTAGCACACTTTAGCAGGAGCGTGTCCAGACTTTTAGACTGGGGTGCCACGACCAGAGCACTGATTTATATAGCAGTGGGGCCATGAATTATGTAAGCCCATACTCCAACAAATATTGTTTATTTTGTTTGTTTGTGTGTTATAAAAAAACACAGGATTAGGGGATACAGCTTATAAAAAAATAATAGTTGTTATTTCATTTTGCCAGTTTTGCCAAATGGTCGCCAAAATTTCTCTTTATCTTTTCTTCCTCCCTGGAACACATCAGCAAACCCAAAAGGATGAATTATGCTTTAGAATAAATTACTGTGACAGAGTGGTGGAATGTTATGTTTTTGTGTGTGTGTGTGGGGGGGGGGGGGTCGAACATGGTGGGCCAGTCTGGTCCACAATGCCAGTGCCGATATTTTTTCCCAGTCCAGCCCTGGCAAAACAGAATCTCCCCTGACAGCTGTACATGTCAAAAAGATAAGCAAATTATCTGTTATGAATCCACTGCTCATGAAAAAAGCTTTTTATGCCATACTGTTGATGTTGCTGGATACGTTGCACAGTGGCAGCTGTGTCAAATTGTTTTTAATTGGACCTAGAGACAGAAAGTGAGATTAGAGGCAGCCATTGGGGCTGTTGGAGTGAACAAAAACATCCTCCTCATCAACACCTGTCAGGATGATATACAGTTTCCTTTCCATTCATTTTTGTAATGAGCTAGTGCTAAGCTATTTTTGTCTTTAATAATGAATGTATTTTGCATGGCACTTTTCAAAATGCTAAGACACTTTTCAGATTAAAAAACACATTAACAGCACTGACTTCCTGTGTTATCCAATCATCTTCACATCATATTGGTTTGCCTAGTAAAAGATAGAGACAATACACAGGCAGCCCCTCATAAATGAAGTGGACGTGCTGTGCGCACAGTTGGAGCTGTTTACTAACAAACGGGACATGACTCAAATTATACTTTCAACAACACTGTATCCTCTTACCTCAGACATGTGGCTCATCGCTGCTCTGGGTCAATCGGTTCCCTAAAGTTGTTCTCTGCCTCCTCAGCCTCAGAGCTAGCTGCTGGAGCAGTGTTTCAAACTGTCCCACAGACATCCTGAAGTAGGTCCTGAAGCAGCTGTGGTACAATTTCAGCTCCTGAACCAAACAGTGAACCTCACAAAAAAAAAAAAAAAATCTGCCAATGGGATAAGATAAAAGATTCTTGTTTTAAGACATCTTTCTAATTTCAAGAAACTTCCCGGGCGAATTTGTCTTATCCCATTGGCAGATTTTTTTGACTTGTTACAAGCAATTTACACCTCATTTTTGTCTTAAAAAAACTTGAAATGAGACATTTTTCATGACCTGGTCTGGTGAATGTGGCTCAAATTAAGAAAAATAAGACAATTTTTACTACAGATGTATTGGGTAAGAGCAAGTCCATTGCAAAAGATGCATGAGAGTATGTGAGCAGTGAAGGTAACTTGGTTGAAAAGTGCATTTTCCTACAAAGAGGAAGGGTAAATGGGCCTTTAGGCTCTGTATAATCCACTTACAAAAAAAAAAATTCTAATGAGTGATTTAAATAAGATTAACAATCATGAGAAGACACATCTTCCCTTTACTTTTACCCAGAAAGCTCAAATTATTTTTGAGGGCTTTTGAGAGAGCAGTTCAGAGGACACACTCTCTGACTACATATCTTCACAAATCGTCTGTGATCAGCAAAGCCTTGAGAACACGCGTACTCAGGAAGTTTGGTAAGTCCCTCTGAGAACTGATACATAAGGCACAATAGGAAGTCAAACAGTGTTCAGATATAATCGAGATGAGAGCTTTTCAGAAATGTGAGTGTTTGTCTGCTCTGATCAGGGCTGCCCTCATTACTGGTGAGTCATTTTATTTGGATCTTCTGATACATAGTGAACATTTTTTTTAAACTTTGTGAATGTGAATATGATAGGTGTGCAGTACATTCATGTGTATAATTTGGATACAGTGTAAAAAGTCAAAGGTAAAGGGTTAGCTAGTTTACTGGTTTAACGGAGATTGTTGCAGTTACAAATGTTTTTTAGTATAAATGTGTTTATTTCCTTGAAATGAAAAAAACCCCCACAAAAAAGATGAAGACAAAAGACAAAATTGACACAATTTTACACAAAACACACAAAATGGACCAAAAAAAAAGGTTGGCACCCTCAACTAAACATTTTGTTGCACACCCTTCAGGAGAAATCACTGAAACTAATCACTTCCTATCACCATCAACAAGTTTCTTACACCTCTCAGATGGAATTTTGGACCACTCTTCTTTTGCAAACTGCCCCAGGTCTCTCAGATTTGAAGGTTGCCTTCTTGTAACAGCAGTTTTGAGATCTCTCCAAAGGTGTTCAATGGAATTCAGATCCAGACTCATTGATGGTCACTTCAGAACTCTCCAGAACTTTGTCTCCAACCATTTCTTGGTGCTGTTTGAGGTATTTTTTTGGTCATTGTTCTGCTGGAACACCCATGACCTCTGACACAGACCCAGCTTTCTGACACTCGGCCCTACATTACAGCCCAAAAGATTTTGATCATCTCCAGATTTCATGACTCCTTCACACTGTCAAGGCCGCCAGTGCCAGAGGCAGCAAAACAACCCCAAAACATCATTGAACCTCCACTATGGGGTGAAAGATCTCTGGAGATGGTCTTGTATCCTTGAGATTAATCATATTTTCAACAATGTTGCGTCTTAAGTCCTCAGACTCTCCATTCTTGGTGTGACACACAAAGAATCACAACACAAAGGTTGAGTCAACTTTTATACATTCTAACTGGTGTCAGGTGTGATTTCTATATTACCAGCGCCTGTTACTCACCACAGCTGAGTTTAAACAAGCATCACCTGCTTGAAATTAAATGATTTCCCCACAATTCTAAAAGGGGGCAACAATTTTGACCGGCCCATTTTCTGCGTTTTGTGTAAAATTGTGTCAGTTTGAGCTTTTTTTCTTCAGTTTTTCATGTTTTTCCAATTCACACCAAGGAAATAAACACAGTTATACCAAAAACATTTTTAATTGCAACATTTTCTGTGAGAATGGTGTATTTTGTGGAAAAAACTCCAGGGGTGCTAAGACTTTCATCCATGACTGTAAATAAATGAACTACCCCTCCCTCTCATATTTGATTAAGACAAATAAAATTTAAAGTAGATCTCAGTGAAATCCAAGCTAAAGATTTTTTTTTACAGCTCAAGCATCTGGTGCAATGCCACATTGTGTAGATGATTTAGACTGAATACATCCTTTCAGTGTTTAACCATACCAGGCATTATTATACCAAAAAAAGGAGGACATTTCCCAGCAAAAGAGGACATTTGGTCTCTCTAACATTTGTGAATCCTGGTTGTGTCCTACCAGAGTTCATCTACCAACTCCAACCTCACCAAGCAGAGCAAAAGTAACCTGGCTCTTTATTTTATTGATAGACTCTCAGCTTTGACCAGATCACAGTAGAAAGACTGCTGCATGTGAATAGGAATGAATATGAGTACAAACAGCGTAGCCCCTGTTTTAGCCTTTAGCTTACATTTTAGCCTTGCTCCTGTGTTTTAGCCCTTAGCATGTGCACTGTCACTCTCCTGTTGAGCTTTCTTCTGCTCCTGTCCTTTTTTTGTCAGACAGTCCTGCTCCTGTTTCCACCATTACTACTAAGAAATCATAGAAATCGTTTTCAGCAGAGAAAAAACACAGATCTCTCTTCTTATTGTTAAACTTTGCCAGCCATTCTGGTGTTGTCAAAGAGACTCTGCCTTGGCGTGAATCAAAGAGTCTAGTCTGACCTGATCAGGAAGCTGAGAAATACTATTTAGAAACAACGTATTTTATGACCAGGCATATATTTAGAATGAGACTTTTTCAAGACCACTTAGAAAGTCCTCACAATCCCTTTAAGATCTCAACAAAAATGTTGATGAAAATTTCCCAAACAAAGCTTTTTGGGCACATGTTCGCCAACAATTTTCCATGAGTAAAGATATCAAGTCAGAACCATAAGATGCAGTGATGGTGGTACGGGGCACTGTTGTTTTGTTACAGTCTGTACTCTGAGCTGTTGCATTGGTTTTCTCAACACGTGTAATTAAACTCTGACTTGGTGCGTGAGTTATAGCCCCAGTGCGCTGTAAAACTGCCCATGCTATGCACGCTGGACCTGACACATTATGTAAGAGGTCACACGGTGGTCACTGGAAACTTTATCTCTTCCAACACCCTGGATGTGTTCAGTTGAAATGATCAAAGACTAATGCATACACAGATTGTTCTATAACGGCTTACAAGATCAACATGTGCCACCCTTTTAAGTGCAGCCCCTCACATTGAGCAAGAAAACCTAAGATGGTGTTTCTCCTCCTTAGATTACATATCACTGCATTACAATTGTACAATATGATGGTGGACAAATGGTCACTGAAAAGATCAAGTGAACTCTTTTACATATATGTATTAATATCTGCTGCTGCTGAAGTTTATTGTCCTTATGTAAGAGCACCAGCACAGTAACAACAGACCAGACTTCAGGTGCCAGGGAATGTGAACAGTGGCTCCAACATGTAAAAGAGCCACTTACTGAGCATGTATGGTCTGTTTTAGCAACACCCTGCTCCAGTCTCAGTCAGCCTCATACCCTGAGTCCAACACTGACACACACACTGACACACACACTGAGACACACACTGATACACACAATGACACACACTGACTCCACCACTGACACACACACACTGACACACACACTGACACACACTGACACCCTAATGTCCTCCAGCTTTAACCAACCCTGCCTGCTCATAAAGTTACATGTTTCCGTACTTTCATGTAAGTCTGACTTTGCTCATGTTTGATTGTCTGCTGAGGGCACACAGGATGAATATTTGACAGGATAACAATATTGCAGCCTTGAGCCCTGATGGATCCAGATATCAATTTGATACGGTATCAGCACAAATGATAAATACTTAAGTACTTTATTTGTAGGTCATAGAATGTTAGAAGAGACTTGATAAAGTGATATGATGCAAACAAAGAACAATAATCAGCTACAGTAGGTATGAGATAAACTGACCTATGCATTAACCAATGGGTCAATTTTAACCTTAAAAATAGAATATACAACTGAATGGAACAAAACTAGAAGAACCAGGAAAACAACTTCAATAAATGATATATTAAAAAAAATGATATTTTCAAAGATTAGAGTAAAGTTAAAAATAAATAAATTCACGAGATTAATCTCATTAATTTATTACAATAAAGTCATAGATTTACGAGAACAAATTCATAAGTTTATGAGATAAAATTCATGAATTGATAATAAAAAAAAACAATTCTTTGCATAGGCAGAAAGCCGTTCTTCTGATACAACCTTTCAGGATAAAGTTGTCTTTTCTTTTTTTCATCTGGTCTGTGAATTGTCTTAAAATGATCCATCTCAAATGCGTCTTGTTTGGGACCAACTTGAAAACAAGATGATTCATCTCAAGGGGCTCCCATAAATAATAATAATAATAATAATAATAAAAATAATGATAATACATTTATTTTATTTGGCGCTTTTCAAAATACTCAGACACTTTACAGATTAAAAGACATTAAAATCCAACAGGCAAACAAACAAACAAGCAAAAGCACAGCGCAGGATAGAGCACAATAAAACAGAGATGTGATGAAATGATTTATGAAATAATTTATAAACTTTAAATAATGTTTGATATACTGAGATATATTTATCATATTTGTTCTGGAAAACATTTAGTGTAATTGTGTTTTTTCAAGTGTCAGACTTTTTCTAAACCTCAGAATAATTGGGTCTGTCTTGAGGTTTTTAGTTGTCACTTTTTGTTGAGGACAATCTTGGTGTTCATGTAAATTTATTATTTCTTGCAGATGTTCATGTTACTGGTCAGATTCATCCGTCTACATCTACACTGATGTAAATAAAGTACAACTGAAATCTGCAGGTGCAAACTAGAACACCACAATCAGAGATATCTGTGTTTTTTCACAATCCTGCAGATTGTGGGCTTCTGTTCTTATCTGATGACTAAAATGCTTCCTTCCTGTTTCCCGTAACAGCCTGCTTTTGTGACCTAAAAAAATATTGATCTGACACAAATCTGTTTCAGAGTGTCTGCTGAGGAGTGTCAGAGCGGATGATGTGGACTCAAATGAAAAAGCAGGTGGGTGAGCAAGTCACAGACTCTTTTGTTGAGATTAATGCACGATTGTAGCACTGAGGAAATGACTCCATTAAACTCTGAAAGTATATATTTATCGGAAAGTTATTTGTTGTTTTTCAACGTATAGTCTTAAGTCATCAAAACTCTTATGCAAGTCAGTGCCTCAGAGCATCATTAGTGCATAACGACACTGGCTCAAGGCTGAGCAGTTAATTCCACATCAGAGTGAATATGGCCTGCTGCAATAGTTCAATCACAGTGCAATATTTATTTAACCTAAAATATGCCAGAATACCAGAAATCTTTTTCTTTAAGTAGTTTTTTTGAAAACAACCATTGCAAGGGAAACAACCTCAGAGGTGAAAGGTGGCAAAAACACCAATAAGCAGCAAGAAAATAAGTTAAAAGTGGGAAAAACTGTCAAAAGCAGCAAAAATGAAAAAAGAAGGGGAAAAAACCCAGCAAGAACTAGCTACATTTTATGGGGGGGGGGCTGAGATTTCTGTTTGAAATAACTTTAATAAGGTAGTAAAAATGGTCAGCAAGCACCCAAAATAGGTGACGACAGATAAAGGGGGGGAGGGGGCAGAAACAGCAAAACTTTTCAGTGGCGTGACATTTGTCTAAAATCTTAGTTTTTATTGATCTTATGTAAGATTCTAGTTTTCTGAGACTGAATTTTGGGTTTTCATTCTCTGTAAGCTAAAATCATCACCATTTCAACGAATAAAGGCTTGAAATGATTCACTCTGTATACTTATTATGAGTCTATGTCATGTCTGGGTTTACCTTTCTGAAATGAGTAACTGGAAATATTAAACTTTTCAATGATATTCTAATTTCTTAGATGTACAGTCATGGACAAAAGTTTTGGCACCCCTGGAATTTTTCTACAAAATACACAATTCAGAGATTGTTGCAATTATGAATATTTTTGATATAAATGTGTTCATTTCCTTGATGTTTATTTCCTTGATGTACAAACACAGACACAAACAAATAAAATAAAATAAAATAAAAAACCTGAGGAAAAAAACTAAAACTGACACAATTGTACACAAAACGCATAAAATGGGCTGGACAAAGTTGCTGGCACCGTTTTAGAATTGTGGGTAAATCATTTAATTTCAAGCAGGTGATGCTTGTTTAAACTCAGCTGTGCTGAGTAACAGGTGCTGGTAATATAGAAATCACACCTGACACCAGATAGACTGTATAAAAGTTGATTCAACCTTAGTGTTGAGTGTCTTTGTGTGTCACACCAAGAATGGAGAAGAGAAAGAAGAGCTGAGGAGTGTCTGAGGACTTAATGATGTTTTGAGGTTGTTTTGCTGCCTCTGGCACTGGGGGCCTTGACAGTGTGAAGGAGTCATGAAATCTGGAGATGATCAAAATCTTTTGGGCTGTAATGTAGGGCCTAGTGTCAGAAAGCTGGGTCTGTGTCAGAGGTCATGGGTGTTCCAGCAGAACAATGACCCAAAAAATACCTCAAACAGCACCAAGAAATGGTTGGAGACAAAGTTCTGGAGAGTTCTGAAGTGACCATCAATGAGTCCAGATCTAAATCCCATTGAACACCTATGGAGAGATCTCAAAACTGCTGTTACAAGAAGGCAACCTTCAAATCTGAGAGACCTGGAGCAGTTTGCAAAAGAAGAGTGGTCCAAAATTCCATCTGAGAGGTGTAAGAAACTTGTTGATGGTGATACCAAATATTGAGTTGAGGGTGCCAAGAATTTTGTCTGACCCATTTTTTGCATTTTGTGATTAATTGTGTCAAATTTGGATTTTTTTCTTCAGCTTTTTGTGTTTTCTTTTCCAATGTACTTTAAGGAAATACACACACTGATACCAAGAACATTTGTAATTGCATCAATTTCTGAGATAAATGATGTATTTTCTGTATAAATTCCAGGGGTGCAAATACTTTGGTCGATGACTGTATATCTGTATATCTCACCTAATTTCTGTGTATGCAAACAGTTTCTTTTGGGCCTTTTCAATAAATATTTTTTCCCTCACATATGTTATTCTTGTTCAACCACTAATATTTAAAAACAATATCATACCCTTCAACATAGCAGTTGAAGTTGATAACACATACTATGGGGGACCTAAAAATAATCACACAATAAATTGCAACTGTAGTATAAGGGGGAAATTATTGCAATTGGATTAGTTCTGCAAATTGTTCAGCCGCAGAATGAATGCTTTGGATGAAGTTTCAGGCATCAGACTTTTATCTGGGAGACAAGAAGTTTAATTCCCTTATAAGCCAAGAGAACTGTTTTTGCTCTAAGGTCACAAAAAAACAAGCAAGTTTTGTTAAATGTGTATGTGAGAGAATTGCATAAGTACTTGACTGTAAACCATGATCTTTTCTCTCACAACCAAGCTGAAGGGAAAAGTGAACCCAAACAAGCTGTTGTAGCACTAAAGAATTACTGTTTGCTGAGCTAAAAACGTGTATGATTTTTGTACATCCATATGTCATATGTGTCAAGTGTTGTTGTGGTTGTGGTTTGGAAATATGACCAGAAGTGAGATGAAACCTGGAGTTTAGCTACATGCCAAAACTAGTATTTGGATAGTTTTTCACTCTATGCCTGGTACACTTCACAATTTGGATTGTATTTTTCAAGGGATTTTATCTAAAATATAATTGTTGCATTTTTTTTTCCTTTTTTAAATATAGCCTAGTTTGACCACCAGAAATTTGCATAGAAAGTGTCAGCTCTGAAAAACTTCATTTACATCCTGTACCTGCTAAAGCAACATTTGCTCCACCCTGAAACATCCAGTTGTTTTGTTGAAGAGGTGACACTTTAATGAGTGTTGACTGACCCTGAGCAGCACTCACCCCTCAGATGTTTCTCGA
>RPOG01004826.1:0-39319 GCA_008086565.1 Thalassoma bifasciatum
CGGAGCTTTTCACAGACATTTCCTGAGATGGACGGAGTAGAATAACACGATCCAACAACCTGAGGACACTTTTTGAGGAGAGTGAAGATTGAGAAATAAGTGGAGAAGCGCTTTTTCGGTACGAGCAACGCGCTTCTGCGTGCGTAATGCTCTCTGAGTAGAGTCCAACGTCCTTTTTTACTCTGTTTCGGCTTTTTTTTTATATTAATACTATTATTTTAAAGGCGTTGTCAAGATGGCACTTAATAGATTTAGCAAAATTTTTCGTCTACCCACTCTCGAAATCAAAAAGAAAGTGAAGCAGTACGAGCACGTCCACCGGGACATCAACCCCAATGACATATGGGAACTAATCGGCGAGCTGGGTGACGGCGCGTTTGGAAAGGTCTACAAGGTGAGTGAGAGTCTGCACACACGAGGCACCTGCGACCTGACAACACAGCTGAAAGACCTGCCTGCAATCCAGGCACACTTCATTCATGAAATGGTCACCTGTTGCTTAATTCAGCACACTTTTAGACAGAGAGACACTCAAAGGTGATTTATGTGGACTCAATGCTTCAAGTGTTTGCATTAATGGTGCAATTAATCATTAAGTGGTCACCTGTGTTGATGCGCATGCTGCTCTTTATTTGCGTAAAATTGACTCTACTTCCATCACTGTATTGAGATTATGACTGAAAATGCTGTTTGGTTAGTTTTAGATTTTAAAACAAACTCATGTGAGAGTCAAACTGTAGCTTTAGGTATCATGAAAGCTAAGTCTAACAGTAACAGTGAGGAAAAGAGAATTTCTCCTCATGAATTTCCTAACTTTCAAGCTTGACCTTTATGTAAACATTAGGACAGAAACAGTAGCTGTACATGCAGTTTGAAGGGCAGGGGAGAAAGGGGGGGAAAAAAGAAACATACAAAACACGTTTTAACCCCAGAGAGGAGTCTTCTGCACATGTTTTTGGAGCCAAAGAGGACAGTTTTTAGTGTAAATAAACCAGTTTGATGTGGTCTGTCAACCAGGAGTGTGCTCATCGCGCCCAATAAGGCACCCTAGGGCGTGTTTTTGGAACCAAAGAGTGCGCTTTAGAAAGACTTTGGCTCCAGAGAGGGAACTTAAGCATGTTTGGGTCCAACAAGGGAACTTAAGCATGTGTTTTGGCTCCTAGGAGGACAGTTTGTCATGTAATAACCAGCCAAAGGGGCAGATTATTGTGTATTGCCAACAAGGAGGGCAATTTAACAAGTGGTCTGGCTCCCAAGAAAGCTCTTGAGTGCATGTTTGGCACCAAGAAGGGCACTTGAGAAAGCATTTCACTTCTGAGAGGGCACTCTATTGTATTTTGGCTTCCAAGACAATAGATAAGCTCATGTTTTGGCTCCCAACAGGGCATTTTCACTCATGTTTGAGCATCCAGGAGCTACTATAACATTTGTTTTGATTCCTTTATTTTCTCAACCATAATGGCACTTAAGCGCACGTTTTTCAACAATTACCCCACCTTTGAATTGCCATAGGGCTTGAACTTAATATTGCCTGTACTACAGTGGTTCCCAGCCTTTTCCAATTCAAAAAATTTTCGCGGCCCACCTCTGACCCTATAATTATTGGGGCTGTATAGCGCCTTGTTAGAGCTTGATTTGTAACAAAGACCCGAAATGTAAGAAAAAAAATGTAATAAAATCCGAAATGTGATACCTGGTCAATGATGTAACAGATGCTGAGCCCAGAAGGTGATAGTCATTTGCCCACGATACAACAACTTGTGAAATGTTGGGTCAGTGATTATAGTCTTGGGATATACAACATTTGTTTAATCAAATTTCAGGGCTTTGTTAAATTTGGGGTCATGTTACATATTGGGCTTTAACTTGCCTTCTCAAAGGATTTTTCTTATATACAAATGTTTGAATATGTTGAATATCCTTAAAAATGTAACCAAGTTTTAATATTTTAAACATTATTCTGTACATTTGTATCTTTATATAATTACCCTTCATTAAAATTTTATGTATGAAATGATTTAGCGGCCCACTTGCAATATCTCCGCGGCCTACCAGGGGTCCACGGCCCACAGGTTGGGAATCACTGCTGTACTGTATCTGTAGAACTATGACTTTTAAAAATGTTTGCATCAGCCTTTAATCCTAGAGGAGACCATAGACTGTATAGTGAGTGGATGTAACGACTTTCGGCTCAAACTGAAGCTTCCAGCAGATGCCCCGCCCCCTGGTGTCTGGCTGCAGTATAGGTCATAAGCCCCGCCTCCCCATGTATTCCAGATATGAGCCGGGAAAACTTTAAAAAATTACGATACCTCGTAGAAACGTTTCTTTCATCTTTATGCTAAGGTAGTATGATGATGTCATCTGGCTGCATGGTGTTCAGGTGTTTTTTTTTCTGAGAAGTTAGTTTCTCATTAGTTATTGGACGTTAAAAACCGTGATATAAGTTTTGTTTTACGATAGTTGACAGCTGCCGTTCGTGAGTAGTTTTTACCGGGGATATAAGAAACTTCGGGAAAGAGAGCCAAAAGGAGACTAAACCTTCTGAAGAAGAAGAAATAGATACTTTTGTTTCTCTTTTTTACTTGGCTCCACCAGAAATTCTCTACTGCGCAGACTCTGGCTGCACAATGGCGGCTAGAGAAACGGGGATTTTTGGCTTCAAAAACATAGAACGGTGACAGGCGGAAGTACGCTGTCCATTCTATATACAGTTATTGGAGGAGACAGGTGTTTGTTTTAAGGAGCCCTTTATCCAGTTTGACCCTCATAAATCTTCTGCTGTGCATTTCTTTCGTTGACATGATCCCTTTGGACAAAACATCAACCTCCAAGTGAAGTTAAAACCATGTGGTATCTAAACTGAAAGCCTTGAGTCAACATAGCTCCATCTTTGGGTAGGAGGTATTCATAAATACTGTTTAATGTATTCAAAGAAATGTAGTTATGTAAAAGGGCTGGAGTGAGATTATGAAAATGCTTCCTTCAGCCTCCTGAAGGTCTGATTCCCCTCAGCTCCTGGCTTTGAGTCCGGTGTGAAGCAGCCGCAGTGACAGTAAAAGCTTTCTTCATTACTCCTGTCTGCTCCTCTCAAACCTCAGCAGCAGCACTTTTGGCTCTGAGCAGTGTTTTAATCAGGATGTGTTGGCCGCTCAGTGCAGTGTGGTACAGTCACTCTGTGTTTGCACTTCTCGCTGCAGCACAGTGAAAGTCTTTGATACTTTAGGGGCCTCAGTGGAAGAAGTGATGCTTTACCAGAACAGAAAATGCAGTCTTTTTGGACTCCACCTTATTTAGGTATTTTGTTTTCACTGGACTGTGTGCATAAGGTATGGAAAAAAAACTGAAGCGTATACTTTTAAATTTAGCAACAAACTGTGTTCTTTACTTTCATGTCAGCATCTCAGAGTTAGAATGGTGACTCATTTGAACTGAAATGAACAAGAAACTGGGAAATCGTGCATGAGAAGACAGAAAAGTACATCTAAATAGGGCGACCAGATTCTGAAAACTCCCCCAAAAAGAGCACCCCTTACTTCTCTCCTCTGGAAGATACTGAAAAAATACCCAAAGATACTCAAAGATGACAAAGCAGCTTCAAAACCCATACATTTATTTGAAACACCCCTTCACTGTTTGAAGTAAAAATCTTCTATAATGTAAAAATAAACAAGGTATCAAGGCCATTTAAAAGGTATGAAAATGAAAAAAAAAGTTTTGTAAAGATTCTTTTGCCCATATTAAGTAAAATTGATGTGATTGAATAAAAACAAAAAGTTCTACTTTTTATCTCAGAATTTGACTTTTTTCCCATTAAAATTTTCTTATAATATCTAAGAGTCAGTCACAAGCTTATATCTGAAAATACTGACTTTTAATCTCAAAATTTTAACTTTTTTGCTTATGAATTGACTTTTAATCCTGAAATTTTGACCTTTTATGACAAATGTCAACCTTTTATCTTATAACTTGGCCTTAATCTCAAAATTACATGCTTTTGTCATAGAATATTGATGTTTTTTTCTCAAAATTCTTACTTTTTTCTTATATTTTTGACTTTATCTCATGCCTTGACTTTTTTTCCCCCCAGAATTTTGACTTTGTTTTCTAAAATTTTTGGTCAAATATGTTTTTATTGAGAAAAATTATATTGCATACATTTTACACATACATTCATGTCTCCTTTTACAATTTTCTGTTATGGATTCCATTTTTGTATTTACCATTATATTTAAACATTTTAACAAAGTTTTTAGAATCAATTGACGAACAAAGATAATTGAACACGAACAGAAGGAAAGGGAGAAGCACAGATTCAAAAAAAAAAAAAAAAAACACAGGGAAAGTAGCAGTGTTATCTAAAATTTTTGACTTTTATCTTAAAACAANACTGTTGTGTATCCGACACAGTATTTGCACTTTCTTATACAAACATAAAGCCTCTGCTCTGACTTCTGTTTCCTCTCCTTAAGTAGCTCGGGGGGGAGGACAGATCCACACCTGCTTGTGTCAGATGGAGCACACAGGGCGGAGAGAAAGAGAGTTAAAGGAGGCAGACAGGGAGCAGACGACAGCCAAGAGAGGAAGTGGTGGGACTTCATCAGGGGGACAGCTTCTGAACCGCGGAATAATCAGCTCGTCTGTGGGAGGGGGAGAGGTCTCACACATGTTTTTCCGTTGTTAAAGTGTTAGATAGAGCACATGTGAGAGTGGGGGAGTTAAATTCAAGTGAAATCAGATGTCAAATTTGCATTATAGATAACATCCTTATAAAAAAGAAGGACTACTGCTCCATTTTCTCTACACAGCTGTCTATGACATCACACCCCGGCCTCTTTAATCCCTACATGTTTGGCACAGAGTACAGTTTGCTCCTGTGAAAGTGACTCTCTAAAGGTTAATGTCACCACTGGGAGAATAACAGCTCACTTGGTCGCTTAAGGCCAGTGTTGAGGACAATTCAAGGTATGGGTGTTTACATCCGGGGGGGGATAACAGTGAAGGATGGGACTCATAAAATGTTACATAATCCCCCAGGTATCCTATATCATGTGCTGATCTTGCTGAAGAGTTGTTTCTTTCTTGTCCAAAGTCCATGGCAGATAACTGGTGCTGTATCAAAGATTTATTTTAAAAAATAACCTCTTTCTAATCAGGTTTTAGAAATAATTTGTCTTGTGACTTTTAGGTCATTTACAGGAATGGGGAAATCATCCTTTGTTTCATTTTCTAAAGTTCACGTAACCATTAGTGATTACTTGTCAGAAACAGCCTACACATGAAAAGTACATGTCTCAGTGTACCCACAATCCATTCCTCTGTGATATTAAACACCAACTAGAGCTCATTCCAAAGAAAAACCACTGCTTGATAAGGTTTCTTCCTTCCTTCTATCTCATAGTTTCAATTTCACTATCTCTTCGTATCGACTTTTTTTTTTTTTTTTTAAATTATGACTTAATGTAAGTAAAAAAAAGCAAAGTTTTCTTTTCTATTTTTTCAACTGGTAGAAATGGGTTTCCATATGAAGCTTACTGGAAAAAAGAACCAGGTTTAATGTGTCGTCGGCTTAATGTGCTCATCCCTTGTCCACCTTGCATAACTCTTTGAAATCACAGATTCAAAACTAACAGTTTTGCATCATAAAATTGACTTAGACTAGAAAGAAATTAATATAAATGAACATAGAACCAGAATACATAGCTTTCTGAACATGAAAAGTCAAAGTTGCTTCACTCTCCAGATTTAGCGGTACTCTTGCTACCACAAGTCTCTTCCTGTTCAGGAATAAAAATCTCTTTTTCAAGGAAATTCAGCCAAGAGAAAAGCTTCAAAATGTTTATTAGTGACATACAATGGGAATATAGTTATAGTTACACATTTGGCCTCATTTTGGTGCCAGCTATGGATGTTATCATGAGCAAGTTTTGTTAGGAGTAAAAATATCATCTTTCATCATTTTGATAGTCAGACATATTAGTAACTTTGAGTGTTTCCTGTGTAAACTGTAAACAAAGGCTGCTTCAAGTCATTACATCTGACACCTGCCCTACATACAAGGGAATAACATCAAAACTATCAGTCATCTTCCTGCTTGTCTGGTTTGTTTTAATAGGTCAAAGAGCAGCATTAGTTTTAATTTCAGTCTGGTTTATAACTGGTTAAACACTCCCCAGGGGAGTTTTAGCAAAGCACCTAAGCATGTAAGTCTGTGAAAGAAAAACCCAAACACAGTGAATCCGTGAGTGGAAATACAGAAGCACATGACACACTCAAGTTTTCTGTGTCAAAGGGTTAGAGTGACACCTCCCACCATCAGTGTCACAGTGATGGAGCGTAGTTCAAGACCAAGGAGTTCAAGGAGAGTATAAGCAATTAATTTATTGCAGCTATGTTAAAGTTTTATAAATGTTCGGACCAGGGATTTGATTTTAGGGTCAAACTTGTATTTAGCTTCTCTGAGTGAAGCTCAAAGTGAAAGTGTTGGGGATTCAAAATATCTTAGTGCTACTTGAAGCATCAGACATCACTCTCCCTCTCTCTCTCTCTCTCTTTCTCTTTCATCCATCTTTCTCCTCCTGACAGGACAATCTGTCACTTGTCACCTCGCGATGTTGCAGGATGTTGGTTGTGTTTTGATCCGATCTGTGTATGCATGCTTGCACTTGTTGGAGAGAGAGAGAGAGAGAGAGAGAGAGAGAGAGAGAGAGAGAGAGAGAGTGTGTGTGTGTGTATGTGCAGTGCATGTAAAGGTGTGTGTGTGTGTGTGCAGTTGGAGCGTGAAACAGAGGAGTTGCATGGTTCCTTTTATTAATTAATAGGCCACGTGCCGCTGAGCACATCGCCCTGCTGCCGCTGCTGAAGCGTTTCCATAGACACACGTCGGCTGTGAGGTTACGCTTCGTCAAATTCCCATTGTGGGCTGGAAACCCCGAGCAGATTATCCCTTTGGGTTTATAATGTAAAGACATGGACAGTGGCTACTGTGTCTCTCTTCACACGGCTCCTTTACAAAGTTAGTTTTAGATAGTTGCTACCAGAATGACTATTTGTTTGAATTAGTTTCAAAATCTTTATAATGTTGGTCCATTTTCCACATTTTCTCCAAATTTTTTGCCCTTTTCACCCATTTTTCCTGCTTTTGAGCATTTTTTCCACCTTACACTTATTTTATTGCTACTTCTTGCTGTTTTTGCCACTTAGATTGTTTCTCTTTCTCAGGTAGTTTTCAACAATTTAGCTCTTTAGTTGAGCAGGGTGGAGTCATAATGGTGTAGGGCATAAAACACTCACTGAAAAAGAACAATTATATGGTTTTGTGACACATTTAAAGTTTAAGGGATATTGCACTGTCTGCGATGAGAATATTGCAGCCATATTGCGATCTAGTCTGGTTTGCAATGAGTTGCCTAACCTTAACTGCCACATTCAAAACCCCCCTCAAAACTCATCTTTTTAAAAGTGTTTTTAATGTCTAACTGCTTTTAAATGTATCCCATGGTTTTGTTTTGTCTTGTTTTCATTGTTATAGGTTATTATTTTTGTTATCATTACTGTGTTGTTTTATTTGATGTTTTTAATGTCTGTGAAGCAGCTTTGAGTATCTAGAAAAGCGCTCCATAACTAAAATTTTTATTATTATTACATGAGGTATATACTGTTGCAAGTAATATAGTCCCATATTAGCAGCATCTGTGTACTTCCTGTCAAACACGTGGTTAACTTAAAGCTGTCTGGTGAGGATAAGGCCCAAAGTTGGGGATCGCATCAAGAGATGTGCTAAAATATTTCCTGCTTGGCCAGATGTTATTGAGAAAACCTCGTTTTGTTGAAGCACAAAGTTTCTGATGTAGTGACAGATGGTAGAAGGAGTGACAGGCTTATGGAAAAATCGCTCTAAATGTGATTATCCTCTTCAGTCAAGTGAGAGATAAAACACTCTCTGTGACAGCAGTGAGGAGGAGGAGGAAGAGGAAAAAGGAGGAGAAAGAGGAGGTGGAGGCGGGGGCAAAAGGTCTCAACATCCCCCAGCAACGGAAAACCACAAGGTACAGTGCAAAGCTCACATTAGAAACATGGCAGTGCCACTGAGACGTCACTTCACTGAGGCGGTCTGGGTGTAATCTCTCAAGAGCAGCAGGGCTGTGAGTGACAGATAAACGCTGTGACATGGTGGGTGTGTTCTGCAGAGCATGCTGGGAGTCCCCATCAATGTCAAGATAGAGGCCTAGATAGACAGGGACATTTCCTCTCGGTAGAAACATATAGACTCCAAGAGGATTAATGATATATATTTTTATCATTTTGAAAGTAAACTTAAGATTTGATGCAAAACAAGTTATGTACAACTATTTCTCCCATGTTGTTCTCTTGTTCCAGACTCTAGCATGACTAAATGAAGTAATCTTCCACATTGCTGTCTGCTCACTTTTGGTTTTTGATTTCGGTAGCAGGCTCTAACCATGTGTGTGGGAACTCTTCAGTCTCTTGCAACGTTTTTTTTTTGTGTTTTGCAAGCTGTTCGCAGGAAGTGTGTCTCCTCTCTGTTGTGGTATTCACTCTTTGAAATGTTAAAAAAGGCCTTGAATGAGCACGACCGGCTGAAGTAAGAAGTGAAAGTGTGTCTTTTTTTTTTTTCTTCTAATGGCTCCCAGTGGCGTGTCTTGATTTCCTGCCTCTCTGACCTTCTTTGTGCGTCTGGCTTTGTTCACTTCAAGGTTTTGATTGTTGGACATTGTGCAACGTCGATCGAGACTTTCACATCCTGAAGTGACTCATCTTTTAATCTTGGGGTTTGCAGTTTTAATTTGTTTTAACTTCATGTTCAGTTACATACTGTGCTAAAGACAGATTATTCCAGTAAAAAAAAATAAAGGATGCTGGTTCAGTTTAGAAGTTAAATCATTTTGAGGTTTAAGCTTTGATCTTATGATCGCCTATTTTATTCTTTATTTCACATCCTCCTTCACACACCATATGATTTCATAAGCTGCCATAAATTTGAAACAGTCATAGTTTGATGTCCATGTAAACCGTTGCTTAAAGTTTGATTTACTTCCTGCAGAAATTCACCTTTTTTTTCTATCCAGGGCAGACCATCTTCACAAAATGCATTGTGCTTGTTCTGGAAATGTCTCTAAACATTGCTTTTCATTGATTCACATCTCTGAAGAAAGATTATTCAAGTCTACAGAAAAGGCAAAATGCAGGAGGAAAAACTCTGGGAGCCACTGTGTGTCTGTTCAGCCTGTGAGCTCCCACTGTCTCTCTGCATGTTTTTTTTTTTTTAAAGCATATTTTATTCAAACAAGTTCAAAATAAACAGCACAGTTGGGACACCGTCAACCATTTACATTTCACCCCCCACCCCACCCCACAAATTAAAAAAAAAAAAAAAACCCAGAAAAGATAATTAAATTAACAAGCAGCATTAAGGCTATAATAGAAAATAAATAGACGACTGCGTCAGTAAATCATAAGTTAGAAAGAGATGAAAAAAAAACAAAAACCACACAGACCATAACACCCCTCTCAAGTCAACAAGAGTAGAAATAACATTGCCGGGGTAAAGAGCTCAAAAGTAAGTAAATACAAATATAGGAATCAGTAAATAAGTAACTATAAGTTAATGCCAGTAGTACAACTTTGATGGTGATGCGTTTAGGGAAGGGAAGAGGGACACACACACGCACGCACACACACCCACACAGCAAAGTTGATGGAAATCTTTTAAAGAAATTGATCATAAGTCATCATCGGTATAAGACATAATTCTATAGGAAAAAAAAAACTCTCAGCATGTTAACAGATTTAATAAATATCCCTGTTATATTTCTTGTCTTAAGTAATGTGGAAGAAAACTGAAATGATGACCCTCTGTGCAGGAGCACGTGATTAAAGTCTTACCTGATGTGAGAAGAATCACTTGCTGGAAATATTATGAATCAGTATCAGTAATTAACAGATATCAACATGGTTAGGACTTTTTGCAAAGACAAGTTGTGTTCACAAAGGCAGAGAGAGGTAGAGGCAATTGGGTTAGGGTCTGTCATTATCATTTCAGGAAGAATTCACCAGGAAAGAATGAAAGTTAACTTTGAAATATATCACAATGTGTAATGCAGGAAGTATAAATATCGCAATTTCATTTTTTCCCAAGTTCTTTTCCATTTTCGGCCGAAACAGAATAGAATGGTTATTCTGTTAGCACTCAATTAATCATCTGGTTTGACACCTGCCCCCTCACTGCAGTGTCAGGCATTAACATTACAACACAGAAGTGGACAGTCTTGTTGCTATGGATTTGTTTGCTCCTGTTTATTCACTTCTATAAACCCCGCACAGGAGCTTTAAGGTGTAAAAGGGTCATTTCCAACTCAGATTTCTTGATAAAATGTAAGTCCTTCAGCAGAAATGTACATTAAGAATAATTTTCTTTCCTTTTCATGACTAGAAAAGCTGAAGGCATACAGGAAATGTAATAAGTGAGATCCAGAGATGGCAGTACGAGCATAACTGCAATATAAAGGCTGTAGCTCCTCTGTACGAGGTGACTGCTTTAACCACAAGGCCCAACTCCTGCTCTGTTTAAGGCACTTCCAGGTAAACGAGGTGAAGTCTTTAGTTTTTCACTTATAAAACAAAACCATAACCCTTGAAAACAGATCTTAGATGATTTTTGTAGGTCAGGCTAAGGCTGAGCGAATTTAGAAAAAGATCGAATTGCGATTTTTCTGACAGATATAGCAATTTCACTTCAATGCACGATTTTCTTTAACCAAACCATTGAAACATCAGAAGCTTTTACTCTAATGCAAGGATGAAAATAAAACCGGAGGTAAGAATTGTTTCAAACTTTGAGATAAAAGGTCAATATTTTCTTATGAAAAGTGGAAATTTTGTGAAATAAAGGCAAAATTCTAAGACAAAAGTCAATAACTTCTAGAGTTTAACAAATCAATTTAACATTATGTGAAAAAAGTCCAAACTTTCTCATTTAAGGTCAAAATTTGAAGATGACAAAAGTCTAAGATAAAAAGTCTACGTTTTGAAACTAAGGCAATGTTTGAGATAAAAAGTTGAAATTTTGATATAAACAGTCAAAACTCTAAGATTAAAGTCAAAATTATACGAAATAAATACAAAATTATGGAATAAAGGCAAAAAAAGAAATTTAAAGTAAGATTTTCAGATTAAAAAGTTGAATTTTGACTTTTATCAAAACCCAGAGTCTAACACCTATTCTTGTTATTTCTACACTGGACTTTCTGAATTGTAGTTTTAGTTATAAAAACTGAAGAAGAAAAAGAGCTATCCTTGACTCTTAACTTTTAAAAATAATGTAGTGCAAAATATTCTTAATTCTGTCAAGTTACATAAAGTATAATACAAAACAATTAAAAACAAAATTCAACAATCACAGGAAAAAAAGGATTTTTCCCGACAGTCTTACACTCAAGACGTGTGTGTGTGTGAAACAGCTGACACAACAGATCCTGGGTCAGTCAGGAGCAGGAAAAAATTGCAGCTTTAGCGATCACATGAATAGTTGAAATTGCGATTTCGATCAGAAAACGATAAATCGTTCAGCCCTAGGTCAGGAGGTTAATAATGACTCTGCAGCTAAAACAAATCCATAACTAAATCCTCTTACGTCTCTTCTTCTGACTGCATCTTCTATATAGTATTCTATTTCCTTTGAAATATGGTTTTGAAGGTTGGTCAGGAGAAAACCTCACATTGGTGTAAAAATATGCTCACACCCATGTTTAACCACCCCTATGCTTTGCTGGGCTTTGTAGCTTCAAGTGCAACTCTGTTTCATGATATGTTCCATATACTAACCTTCTATTAAAACTATAAAACTCTTTTATGTTAAACAATTTGAGGCTTAAAAGCATTAAAAATTGATGGAGCTTGCTGTAGTTGTAAAGCTACATGCCTGTCTTTAATATACTGAAGCTTTGTTGGGAAAGATGAAGGTTTGGCTCAAGTATCATGAAGAGAAAAGTCAGTTCACTTTAACCTTTTAAAACCTGAGCCTGCCTGGGCTATTTTGTCAATTTGACTATAAAACTATTAAAAATGCTCTGTGAGTTAGTGCATAGGCAGATTTTTTCTTCTGAAACACTTTGAACTTTCAATACCTGGGAGTCATTTCCAACTGTGACCCCATGTTGAATGAGAGTAGGCTGTTTAAAATGAAGAAAACCGCAAAAATGGAGTTGTACTTTAGAGATTTATTAAAGAAAAACACTATAATCAAACAGAGAAAACATTTTACAGGACAAATGTAAAATATGGACATTAAAGAATATCAATTTGTGAGGCTTTTTCTCTTATTTTGTAATAAAAAAAGCTCTGACAGCATCCCACAGCTTCTCCTTCTCCTTATACACAAGCCACTCGATGAAGACTGCTCCTCATCTTGAGATAAAAACTGAAAGCAGAGTAGAAAGACATTCAGAAGCTTGTGCACACTGTACAGAACAAACCAGGGCTGAAAGATTTATCGTTTTCTGATAGAAAATCGCAATTTCAACTATTGTGATCATGTGATCGCTAAAGATGTGATTTTTTATTTTGCTCCTGACTGACCCAGGATCTGTTATATCAGCTGTTTCACACACACGTGTCCTGAGTGTGAGACTGTTGGGAAAAATCCTTTTTTTTTGTTTTTAGTTGTTTTGTATTTTATTTTATTTAACTTGACACCATTGAGGATATTTTGCACTACATCATTTTGAGTCAAAGATAGCTCTTTTGTTCTTCGGTTTTTATAACTAAAAATACAATTCAGAAAGTCCAGTTTAGAAATCTCCTAAAAATCTTTTTTCATTTATTTTCTTTGCCTTTTATGCTTTTATAATTTTGTATTTATTTTGTTTAATTTTGACTTAAGTCTTAGAGTTTTGACTTTTTAAATCAAAATTTCAACTTTTTACCTCAAACATTGCCTGTATTTCAAAACGTAGACTTCTTTATCTTAGACTTTTGACCTTGAATGAGAAAGTTTGGACTTTTTTCCACATAATGTTAAATTGATTTATTAAACTCTGGAAGTTATTGACTTTTTGTCTTAGAATTTTGTCTTTATTTCTCAACTTTTCACATTGAAATATTGACCTTTTACATCAAAGTCGGAAACAATTCTTACCTTCAGTTTTTATTTTCATTCTCACATTAGAGTAAAAGCTTTTGATGTTTCAAAGGTTTGATGTAATTTTCTGTTAAGTTTGTAAATGCGACTGTACATTGTGAAAACTTCATTTAAGTTTTATCCAAAGGAAAATGTGAATCGAATTGAAATCGCTGTATCTGCCAGGAAAATCGCAATTAGATCGTTTTCTGAAACCGTTCAGCCCTAGTACAAACCAGGCAAATAGGAAATAAGACATTTCGTTAGACTTGTTGGTTGAATGTGACTCTTATCAAGAATGATTAGACCCAATAAGACCAACAATTGCTTGGGTTGTAGTTTCTGTTGTGCAAGAACATGGGGGCCGCGTTTGTTTCGCCTGGAAGACAAAACTCAGGGCAAATAAACTAACATTTAATTATATTTTTTAAGTGTTGTGATGAAAGAGTATGGTCAAATCTGCTTTTTACTAAAACAAACTGGAGTGTTAAAGCGAAGGGTGTACACATCCTCATCCCCCTCTTGGAAAAACTCTTTACTTTTGTCACTTTCTTTGTCCAACTTCTTCCCTTGTGCACCTTGTCCCCCTGAATGAGAGGCGTCTCCTGTCAGAGCTGAGCTTTTTATTAGCTGCAGTCATTATGCAGGAGCTGAGGACCACATTCCTGTCCACAGACACACGGGGAGAGCCGACAGAGGAGGAGAGGTTTAAAGGTTTATGGTGGGGCAAAGGTCTTACACATACACATTCCCCTAAAGGGAGGTGTGTGTTTGTAGGGACTGTAACACAGCGCACAAGCTGAAAATACACGTCAGCATGTGGTTTGTTCGTTCAACCTGGAGGTGATTGACCCCGGGGAAAGTTGACTTTCTGCTGCCATGGGAAGCTGCCTGGGTAATTCACTCATTTATCAATGATAAATGCTTGAAAGTTGATCTCTAAGCATGCACGCACCGTGTTCATTTAAGCCCACACAGAAACAGTATTAAACACCATAATCGCCGGCTTGATTGACTTTGAAAAGCCTTTGTGTTTGAGCAGTAAATGATACCCACACACGAAGCAGGGAGCATCTCTTCTCCCTCACACACTCTCTGTTTACCCAGTCTGGAAGTACATTCAGTGTGTTTGTGTACCAACACACGGTTCAATAACATCTGCTTTTCTCTGAGCAGCCCTGGCGCTGTGCTTGTCGGTCATGGATTATGTCCTGCAGACGGACTGTTACTGAAAGCAGATGGGTAAATATACATGACAGATGGGGGGTGATGAACAAGCAGAGTGGGGATGATGGACAAATTTGGTGCTGGAGACAAAAGATGAGCAGTGTGTGTGACTGGATGAAGGAGGTGGAGGGGAGGGGGGGGGGTTTGTTGTGCATGTGCTACAGTGAGAGAAGCTAAAACAGGGAAAAACTGGAGACAAGATGTTGGATATTAAAGCAATAGGACAAAAAATGTGTTACAGATTGAATTTTTCTGAAGAACAGTAAAAGTCTGGACAATGCAGAGCGTTTTTTGTGCAGTATTGAACTCGACCTTGTACCAAACACATTAACATTGAGTCTTTCATGTAAGTGGACCTACTGCATTTGCAACACTTCTCTGCTAATGCTGAGCAGGTTCATATACTTTCCGTTCATTCCATTGACTGTATATAGAATGGACAGCGTGGCTCCGCCTGTCACCGTTCTACGATTTGAAGCAAAAAAAACCCGTTTCTCTAGCCGCCATTGTGCAGCCAGAGTCTGCGCAGGAGAGAATTTCCGGTGGAGCCAAGTAAAAAAAGAGAAATAAAAATATTTATTTCTTCTTCTTCAGAAGGTTTAGTCTCCTTTTGGCTCTCTTTCCTGAAGTTTCTTATACGGCAGCTGTCAACTATCATAAAACGAAACTTATATCGCAGTTTTTAACGTCCAATAACTAATGAGAAACTAACTTCTCAGAAAAAAAAAACACCTGAACACCATGCAGCCAAATGACATCGTCATACTACCTTAAGGATGAGAGAAACGTTTCTACGAGGTATCGTAATTTTTTAAAGTTTTCCCGGCTCATTTCTGGAATACATGGGGAGGCGGGGCTTATGACCTATACTGCAGCCAGACACCAGGGGGCGGGGCATCTGCTGGAGGCTTCAGTTTGAGCCGAACGTCGTTACGTCCACTCATTATACAGTCTATGGTTCATTCTCTTTCCAATTCTGAAACCCTATTAAATGATTGTGTTGGTTTTTTTTAATGAACCATTATATTTCCTGTCTCAAATTGCAGTTTGTGGAAAGGCCTTATATTTCAGTTTTCTAATTTTCCATTTTCAATTTTCACTCTGTACAGTCTGTGGCCTAGAAATAAATACTCAAGTGACATTTGTGCACAAAAGATAGCCTTACAGGTTTTGTCAACATTTTTTTGAGTTTTAAGTAAATAAATATGGAAATCACTGGACTTTAGAGCTCATGTGTCAGTTGTACAAAATGAACAGTTCTTTATCATCCATGTTTCAGTTTTATTTTCTGATTTAAGAAAAATAAAAGGCAGAAAGTCTCATCTTTTAGTTCTTTTCAGCATGTTTGTCTTACACACATCCCCTTATACTGTTTCAGGCATTTGTCTTTTTAGGGCCTTGCTTTATCAGATATGAAGAGACAACCCTGTAAATTTCTGTCTGTTTCATGATCAGTGAAAAACTCCTGACTGTGGCTTTAATTGTAATGTAATATTTATGGTATTTCCTGTATGTCATAGGGCATCTGTGCGTTGCTCTGTATGCGTCTCGTTTGTCCTGTCCAACTCCACTGTCACTTTCAGCTAGAAGTAATAATTTTACGTAACACTTGGGGGACTTTTTGTCTCCTTTAAACTTCTAACCCATCAATCAACCGACCTGCTTTGTTTGCAGATCAGCAGGAGGTGTGTTTTCATATTTCCTCTGTGAGCCTTTGTGACCTACAATCACTCATAACTAACCCTCAATGTGTTAATTTGACAAGACTTTTATTTTGAAACGCCCTGATTCAATTAAATCAAAGATGGCCAGTCATGTTGTAATAGATACTAGAGGAAATATCAACTTGAATTAATAAAAAAAAGACTTAAAAAGTGACTTGACTAAGATTTAGAAAGGAGTTTGCATTTTCTGAAAGGGGCTCCCACTTTTTTAATGTTGAAGAAAGGACTGACGTCTTCTCCTTGAACCATTTCCTTCTTTCGCTTTGTACCGACAAACATCTCCCCAACATCCACACACACACTTCTGCTTTGATGTCACGCTAACTTGTAGTCAGGGCTCCCATGTGAGACACAAAGAGGCGTCTTGGTGTAATTTCCTCTCTGAGCAGTGTATACACTTTTTAAGGTGCACATGTAAACAAATGTGCATTCCACCCTCTGCACAAAAATGCACTGCGTATACAGTAAATGATCCAGTTCCTTCAGTTTACCAAATTGTCCACTTCCAAAACCATCTGAAGGCCGGGGGCACATTCCTCAGCTGTGTTCCCACTAAGATGTAAAGGTGCATGTGTGTGTGTGTGTGTGTGTGTGTGTGTTTGAGTGTCCTTGTGAAGCTGGGTCAAGGAGCAGCCAGTTTAAAATGTTAAGACTATAAAAAAACAAGAACACATCAACGAGGATCCCTCTTTATTCGCTGATAGTGAGTGCTTACCATAAGAGGTTCATCATTTCAAAATATAAAAGAAGTTGAGAATTATTAAAGATGACATTACTGAGAGTGAAAGTTGACACAAAAATGAAAAAGTAAAACTTCAGAGTAATGATGTTTCATGATGAGGGATGGAGGAGAAACCATTCTGTGCCATAGACTGTATAATGAGTGGACGTAACGACGTTCGTCTCAAACTGAAGCCTCCAGCAGATGCCCCGCCCCCTGGTGTCTGGCTGCAGTATAGGTCATAAGCCCCGCCTCCCCATGTATTCCAGATATGAGCCGGGAAAACTTTAAAAAATTACAATACCTCAAAGAAACGTTTCTTTCATCTTTACGCTAAGGTAGTATGATGATGTCATCTGGCTTCATGGTGTTCAGGTGATTTTTTTCTGAGAAGTTAGTTTCTCATTAGTTATTGGACGTTAAAAACAGCGATATAAGTTTCGTTTTACGATAGTTGACAGCTGCCGTTCGTGAGTAGTTTTTATCGGGGATATAAGAAACTTCGGGAAAGAGCCAAAAGGAGACTAAACCTTCTGAAGAAGAAGAAATAAATATTTTTATTTCTCTTTTTTACTTGGCTCCACTGGAAATTCTCTACAGCGCAGACTCTGGCTGCACAATGGCGGCTAGAGAAACGGGGTTTTTTGGCTTCAAAAACGTAGAACGGTGACAGGTGGAAGCACGCTGTCCATTCTATATACAGTCAATGGTAGGAACAGAGACTTAACAGCCAGGTGGGGTTTGATGCCTCCACACTTTATAAGGTCTGCGAGAAAACATCTGAATAAACAGAACAAGCACAGTCCCCAACCTGCTTCAGTTTGTGAAAAAAACCACGTGTGAGTGTGTATGTGTGTAACTTTGTCAAACAGAGATCCAGAGAAGCAGAACTGACCCCCACCACCACCAACACAACACGGCTCACAGTGTGAGTCAACAGGACGTCTCCTCCTGCCATCAAACCATCCGTCAGTGGGTTAACAAGCCTCGACAGTCAACACAGAGTCACCACACACTTTCACTTCCATGCTAACGCTCTCAGGTCTTTGTGAGTCGCTCCACTCCTGCACCCGCTTCACCAGCTTCCACTCACTCCCTGTGTGGGGTCGAGCTAATTTAAGCTGCTGTCATTTTTCAAAACTGTCTTTGAATATCTTTATAATGGAGGCTTTAGGAGACGTCATAAAAAAAATATATGTTTCAAACAATTATATGCAGTTCAGGGGGCGGCTGTGGCTAAGTGATAGTCATCGACTTGCAATCTGAGGGTTGTGGGTTTGACTCCAGCTCCCTCAGTCACATGCCAGAGTGTCCTTGAGCAAGACACTGAGCCCTGGAAAAAAAATAAAACAAATTACTTGCTCACCACTGTTGCATGTTGCTTTGGATAAAAGCATCTGTTAAATGAAATTGTAGGATTGTAAAAAAAAAAAAAAAAAAAAAAAAAAAAAAGTCTGTAACGGCAGAACCAAGTAGCAACCTCTGGTCTGAAAAAATGAGACAACACAGAAGCGCTAAAACGCTGCTGTTCCTCGAGTGACTGCTTGAGGCTGACTCCGGAAGCACCGGAAGTCACGTACAAATGAATGCAAAAATGGCTGCACTGCAAAACCGGAAATCTAAGCATGTCATTCTGTCTTATTTGTAGTAAAAATTGTCTTATTGTTCTTAATTTGAGCCACATTCACCAGACCAGGTCATAAAAATGTCTTATTTCAAGTTTTTTATAGACAAAAATGAGGTGTAAATTGCTTGTAACAAGTCAAAAAAATCTGCCAATGGGATTAGACGAATTTGCCCAGGAAGTTTCTTGAAATTAGAAAGATGTCTTCAAACAAGAATCTTTTATCTTATCCCATTGGCAGATTGTTTTTTTTTTTAAGATATTTTTTTGGCTTTTCTGCCTTTAATTGGATAGTGGAGGACAGTGGATAGAGTATGAAAGGGGGTAGAGGGAGGGGAGTGACATGCGGGAAACAGGCCACAGGTGGGATTCAAACCCAGACCACCCGCTTGAGGGCGAACCTCATGGTGCGCGGCCATATCCACTAGGCCATCTGTGCCCTGGCAGATTTTTTTTTTACTTGTTAAAAGCAATTGATGCCTCATTTTTGTCTTTAAAAAACTTGTAATGAGACATTTTTATGACCTTGTCTAGTAAATGTGGCTCAAATCAAGAATAGTAAGACAAGTTTTACTAAAAATGAGACATGATGACTTGCTTAGATTTCAGTTTTTGCAGTGTATTTATTTAAAGCCTGGTACAAACTCTGTCTCCGAGAGCTTGCCCAATCAGAGCAACAGCTCAGATCATGTGGCCAACGAGCGCCCAATGGCTGTGAGTTTGGGCACCCTTCACTCGTCCCACTTCCGATATGGCCGCGCCCGCCGTTTTGCCTCAAAAAGGAGCTGCAGTAACAGACAGGTGACGTCACAGAGACAACGTCCATGTTTTATTCAGTCTATGGGGGAACAAACATGGTTGACCACACTCAGTGACTGTTTGTTTTCTCCAGAAATCACCCAAAAAAAGAGTCGACAACCAGGAGATTCATGTTAAACTTTCATGTTTGATCAATATTTCACTGGCCCTTAGTTAATTTTCACAAAATCAAATGTAGCCAGAGCCTCTCTAGTCAAAGAATAAGGGTTTCACTGCAGTCTGGATGACCACCATTGTCTCTGTTTCTGACTCTCTGTTTTCAGTCACAGCTTATCCAGAACCGGTTGGTTACGTTTTTGCCCTCAGGCGAACGTTTCTGTCACATTTACTCCCAAAACCCCATCAGTCAGCAGTCGCAACATTCAGTCTAGTTCACAAAGAAGGGAACATGTTGTGTTTTTGTTCCCTGTCCTTCACTCTCTGCTTGTTCTGGAAAGCATCAAAACACCCAAAGTGACTCACAGAACAATATACCCATGTTTGCATTCAGTTTCCTGTATTACTCAGGATTTCTAGGAATCTAAATATGTCGATGTGTGTGTCCTTGTGAAGCTGCTCTGATGCTTGTAGGTTTTTGTGGTTCTTTCTTTCCTCCAGTCGCTGAGGGAGGGTGTGGAGTTTCCTGTTTTGAATCTAAATGTTAGTTAGTCAACATTTTAATTGCTATGCTGCTTACTTGACGTTTTGGGTTCTCTTTAGTTACAGTTTGGGTGAGAGGGTCCGGATGGCAGAGTGACAGAAACAGCATTTTTGGTGCTTGGATTCAAATACACTTCATAAAACAGTGGTGTGCTGACATGCATGTTTTGACATTTTCTTCACACCTTGTTTATATCAAACTGACACACCCTTTATCTCTTTATCTCTCACTCTGTTTGTTTCCTGTGGTTGTTTAAAGATACTCTGAAGAAGTGAAACTCTAGCTTGGGTCAGCTTTGTTTACTTTGGGTTAAAAAGACTCGACATAAAAGGAGGGGATAAATAAATCAGCCTCGACTGAACATTCATCTTCTCTGTTTTTCAGGCCAGAAACAAGGAGACAGGAGTTCTCGCTGCTGCCAAACAAATCGAGACAAAATGTGAAGAGGAACTGGAGGACTACATGGTGGAGATTGACATCCTGGCGAAATGTGACCACCGCTACATTGTGAAGCTGCTTGATGCTTTCTACCATGACAACAAACTGTGGGTAGGTACCACAGACATCTGGTTAAAGCAACTGACTCTGAGCGCAAACCACAGACTTGTCAATTCCGCCCAGTCTTTTACTGAAATGAGTAAACAAGTGCCCCCAAACTACCTCAGCCATGTCACCCTTTGTACAGATAAGACACTTTAAAAAAAGAAACAAGACACAAGATAAATTGGGTGGTGACACTGAACATGTGTGTGCATTTTGGTCCTGAGGCAACATTTTACATGAGAGCTATTCAGGTTTGAACGTGGGCGAAAAAAAAAGTCAACTTTGGTAGCCTACTCTGGCCACGCCCATTGAGTTACAATCATTTTTTAAAATTACTTTCTATCTTCAATATGTCAAGTAACAACATAAAAAATTTGAAGCTGATCAGAAAAAAACAATGGGAGGTGTATTTTCAAATGCATACCCTGTGAGAGGAAAAATTCTGACTTTAATGTCAAATTTCCAAACTTTTTGTCTGGTTTTCACCACAACATCATTTATATTTTTTTGAAGGTCTTAACGTGATAAACGTGCACACTCCACTGGTCATGCCCATTGATTTATGAAGAAACCTGTGATATATTTTTATCGTCTAATACACTGCCTGGCCAAAAAAAAGTCACCACCAAAAAAAAAAGGTCATACACTAATATTTCGTTGGACCGCGTTTAGCTTTTCGTTGTGGTGTTGTTTCGATAAGCTTCTGCAATGTCATAAGATTTATTTCCATCCAGTGTGTCATTAATTTTTCACCAAGATCTTGCATTGATGATGGTAGAGTCTGACCGCTGCACAAAGTCTTCTCCAGAACATCCCAAAGATTCTCAATGGGGTTAAGGTCTGGACTCTGTGGAGGTTAATCCATGTGTGAAAATGATGTCTCATGCTCCCTGAACCACTCTTTCACAATTTGAGCCCGATGAATCCTGGCATTGTCATCTTGGAATATGCCCGTGCCATCAGGGAAGAAAAAAAATCCATTGATGGAATAACCTGGTTATTCAGTATATTCAGGTGGTCAGCTGACCTCATTCTTTGAGCACATACTGTTGCTGAACCTGAGCAACTGCAGCAACCCCAGATCATAACACTGCCCCCACAGGCTCGTACAGTAGGCACTAGGCATGATGGGTGCATCACTTCACCCGCCTCTCTTCCTACCCTGATGCGCCCATCACTCTGGAACAGGGTAAATCTGGACTCATCAGACCACATGACCTTCTTCCATTGCTCCAGAGTCCAATCTTTATGCTCCCGAGCATATTGAAGCCTTTTTTTCTGGTTAGCCTCACTGATTAGTGGTTTTCTTAAAGCTACACAGCTGTTCAGTCCCAATCCCTTGAGTTCCCTTCTCATTGTGCGTGTGGAAATGTTCTTACTTTCACTATTAAACATAGCCCTGAGTTCTACTGTTGTTTTTCTTCCATTTGATCTCACCACACGTTTAAGTGATCGCCGATCACCATCATTCAGGATTTTTTTCCGGCCACATTTCTTCCTGGAAGACGATGGGTCCCCACTATCCTTCCAGTTTTTAATAANGTTTCTGCATCAATCTCCTTAGATGTTTTCTCTGCTTGATGCCAATGATTTGACCCTTCTCAAACAGACTAACATCTTTTCCACGACCACGGGATGTGTCTTTCCACATGGTTGTTTAGGAAATGAGAAGCAACTCATTGCACCAGTTGGGGTTAAATAACTTGTTTCCAGCTGAAAGATAATCGCCCATGCAGTAATTATCCAATAGGAGGCTCGTACCTATTTGCTTAGTTAAATCCAGGTGGCGACTTTTATTTTGGCCAGGCAGTGTACATACACAAACCAAATTTGGAATTGATTTGATGAACAAAGCTTGGAGGAGTTTGTTCAAATGAGCGACCTATAAATTGTCAAAATCCAACATTTAACTCAAATTTCTGAACTCCCTGTTTAAAATTCACCACAAACGTAGCAGGTGTCCAGCACGAAAACACCAGAAACATGAATGTTTGCAAGGAATTAGGAGGGTAGGCAAATTTTGGTGACTTTTTGTGCATACTGAAGACATGCAATCTGAAGATAAAGGCGCAGAAAGAATAATAAACCTCAGGGAAAGCAAACTGATTGTCTTTGTACAGATTGCATGGGAACACTGTGGTCACTGCTGCTGCAGAATATCCAAAAACACGTTTTCCCCTGTCTGCACCATTCCCTCTCTCATAAGATGTGTTTTCTCTAAGTTAAGAGTTTCTTTCTGCACCAAGTTTTCTTTGCAACACTAACTTGAACATACAGCAGGGCGGAGTGAAAACACAGCTTTAAACCCTGTATGTTGGCAGCCCCACGGGATGTTTTGCTTCCATCTGCGACTGCCTTGTTATTTCACTGAAACAGTATCTCATCTTCCACACATGAAGGCTCCGTTAGAAAATAAAGATAAGAAAACAGGATTGCTAAAATTGGGATTACACAAGGCCCCCAGGGATGACATAATACATCAGAAATGACCCAATCCTCACGCTGATGTTACTGCGAGACCGAGGATCATTTTCAGTTCAGTGCTTTTTGCTCTCCAGCTATTTTCCCTCTTCGCGCTCACTCACTGGGTCAAGTGTAAACTCCTCTGTAATCTTCTAGTTTGTCTGGCCAAGTAAAATAATAGTGACCTCATGCTGTGTCACAACCTTACATTTCTGAGGAATTACAGCAGGGATGAAACTAAAGATAGCTGTGGTTGTGTTTTTCAACCCTTTTCCTGTCATATAGATATATACAAGTAGATTTCTGTTGTTTGAGTTTTGAGCCCAGAGTCAAAAGTTTGATAAACAACAACGAACTTAACGAACATGGCGACTGTAGGAGGAGGTATTTCTCATGTTGGTCTTGAATAAAAGACAAAAATGGAGGCAGCGTTGTTGGGGAAGGTTGATGAGGTCGATGAAAAGTTCCTCCATTGTTATTTCTCCTGTCTCACCAGTGCCACCAGGTAGTAACAGCAACACTGCTCCCACAGTTTCTGGTGGTATTGCTCTGTTTGGCCTGTATTTGTAAGCTTGAAACATGCAGAAATACAGAGGAAATGAATGTGGGGCACTCACAGAAAGCTCCATATTCAGCATCGAGCACAGAATGGGTCTTTAGATGGTCACAAGATCGAACATAAACACAAGAAAAAGAAAGGTAAGAAGAATCAGGGTGATGCTGAAACAACACTTAAAAAAAAAAAAGTATTTGACTGATGCGGCCACATGTGCAAAACTTTGTAACTTTTCATCAAGTTGAGCTTGTGGGATGACAAAGAAAAAGTTAAATGGGCAAAACATACGGTGGCCCTGAAGTGCAAGTCAGAAAATACAACCACTGTCCTAGCTTATGAGTTGTGTGATGTTATAATGTTGTGTAATGTAATAATAGACTGATTCAATGCCAAATAACTTATGTCATGATCTAAAGTGGGCCATTCTGAGCACAGGGATTTCTGAACCCCATCTCTAATCTGAGCTGAAAATGGGATGAAAGGCAATACTAGAAGAAAAAAAAATGTATAGTAACAAACAAACACATCATCATCCACAGAAATGACAGAGTTCTTTTTTTTTTTTTAACAGTGAACCCTGTGAAGTGAAAACACAAGTGTGAGTGCTGTTATAATAATAGATTTCATGCTGTGCTCTTTGTGAGTCGTCTTCCAAACAGCAGCAGCTTTCACAGTCAAGTTGGTTAAAAGTCATACAGCACTTCAGGGCTGCAGAAGTACAAATAAAGAAATTGTTTTGTCACTTTGCATCCTGCAGAAAGTTGACAAAGTAAAAGAAAAGCTCACCTCCATTCATTTGCTCCCTAAACAAATGTATTTTGCCTCATGGGAAACACAGTCTTTATCCTGGAAAACACAACAGAGGTGTCACTGCATTGCAAAAAACTGAAATCTTATTTTAAGTGAAATGTTCTTTTTAGTCTTGATATGAGACATATTTACCAGACTAGTCCAGAAAAAACCCTATTTCAATTTATTCAAAAACAAAAACAGTATCTGAAATGTTTGTAGTGAATAAAAAAATATCTGCCAGTGGGGTAGGAAAAAAGTTTCATGCATTGAGACATTGTTCTAATTTCAAGAATGTTGATGAGCACATTTTTCTTACCCCATTAGCTGTTTTTTGACTTGTCAAAAGCAATTCAGACCTCATTTTTTTCTTTAATTATCCTTAAATAAGATATGTTTCTGGACTTGTCAGTTGAATGTGGCTCATATCAAGACTGAAAAGACAATTTTTACTAAAAATAAGACAAAAGCACTTGCTTAGATTTCAGTTTTTGCAATGTGAAGCAAATGCCAGATAGTCCTCACAGAACCTTTAACAAAAATGTGACAATTGATTTATTTGATGTCCTTTTATAGTGAACAATACAGATTATGTGTTATCTCCACTTTCCTTCCTGTTAGATAAGGTTTAATATCCCATGAGTCCTTAAAAGGAACTGAACAAAACAAAAACCCAGCACGATATCAAGTATGAATCCAGTGTGAGAAAGGTTAATATAAACTTAAGATCACAAATGATTTAAAGAACAGGCTTTTATTTATTGCAGCCGAACTGATAACCTATATGTCCTGGAGTCTCTGACACACTCAAACACACACACAGATACACACACACACACAGATACACACACACACAGATATACCCAGAGCAGAGTCAGTCATGGTTGTCTTGGCTGTAGCTGGAATTCCTTGGCGTAGAAAGCAAACGCTCTCCATCCGTCAAAGTCAGAGACCGTGTGATTGTGTAAGTCGCATGTACAGATTTCTACTCCAGCAGCATCACAACCAAATTTGTGTTCTATTAGTACATTTCTGAGAAACCATACCATGCCAGGGTAGTGTAGAACATCCTGAAATTAAAGTTTAAAGGAGGCCTGGACATGTTTTCCACTCGTATGCATGTTAGCCTCTGGATCCCAACAATGAGCCCTATAGTTTGTCTTCAGGCCCCAGTAACCTTCAACTGGGTGGACTGGGCAGGGAAAGGATGATGCATTCCTGTAGCGACCCACTCGGTCTACTTCTTCCAGAGTGAAAGAGGAATACACGAAGAAAGAGAGATAGAGAGAGTAAGAGAAGGGCTGTTTGTTCCCTAAAAGGAACAATCTGCTCTTTAGGCTCCAAAAAGGCAGCCGGACCCACAGCGTGAGAAAAAGGGGGCCTTTAACATGGATACAGGACCGCTGACATCAGCACACTAAGAATGAGAGAGAAAGAGAGAGAGAGATAGAGGAGGACACTCAAAGCAGATAAGAAAGAGACAACAAATAGATGAGAAGTTACCCATATCATTTTTAGGCCAGTGAGATCTGCTTATTCAAGAATCACCTCAGTGCCTAAAAACTGTTGAATCCACCCTCCAGTTAAATCTAACTATGCAGTTTTACAAAGAGATACATAAATATTTGTTTTTCAAAGAGATGTAAAAACAGATGACCTGTTTCTGCAGTAAAATTAAGGAACTTGTTAATCTAGATTGAAGGAAACAAAGTGTTTAAGAGACCGTTTTAGCCTTTATATTCTGGAGTCCTTACTTTAAAGCTCCTGTGAGGAGTTTTCTTGAAACGCTTTGGCCACTGTTGCTGTGTAAGCAGCAAGCTGGAGTTTTCAGTGGAAACGATGGCATCACCCGTGCCCATGACACTATCATTGGGGCAACTTAAATTGCCAACGACAACAATAGTAACAATTGTGGGCTACCATTTTGTGCTTGTGCTGCCGAATCTGCTGCGCGCCTCCCAGCAAAATGTGCATTTATTGCAACATTTCGGCAATCAAAGAAGAAACATTATATTTCTGCCTCTAAACTTTTGTGTTAAAGAGTAATATCGCCAGCTACAGCATTTTCTGTGCTTTTGGTGTCAGTGTGCCAGTGAGATCTGCTTATTGAAGGCTCACCTCAGTGCCTAAAAACTGTTGAATCCACCCTCCAGTTAAATCTAACTATGCAGTTTTACAAAGAGATACATAAATATTTGTTTTTCAAAGAGATGTAAAAACAGATGACCTGTTTCTGCAGTAAAAAAAGGAATCTTGTTTATCTAGATGGAAGGAAACAAGGTGTTTAAGAGACAGTTTTAGCCTTTATATTCTGGAGTCCTTACTTTAAAGCTCCTGTGAGGAGTTTTCTTGAAATGCTTTGGCCACTGTTGCTGTGTAAGCAGCAAGCTGGAGTTTTCAGTGGAAACGCTGGCATCACCCGTGCCCATGACACTATCAATTTATTGCAACATTTCGGCAATCAAAGAATAAACATTATACTTCTGCCTCTAAACTTTTATGTTAAAGAGTAATATCGCCAGTTACAGCATTTTCTGTGCTTTTGGTTGAAATTTCAAGTAAACAGAGTTATGCTTGTATTTGTATTCAAATATTGAGCAGGAATTTTGCATATTGAGGTTGCTCATGTGATAATTCCCAGAAGACAAGTTTAAAAAGTGTAGCTGACATTTAGGACAGTGCCAGTAGATATTTGAAGAAGGTGTGCTTTGTATTTATTTGACTAAAGTTGGTTTATAATTCATCTAAAGCTCTCAGGTTGTTCAAGAAGGATGTCACTGTAACACAATCCTGTTTTGTATCTCCGAACAGTTGGGAGAGAATGATACTCTCTAATTGGCAGGTTGTTATGTATTTGTCATTATTTGCATGCAGTGAGGTGTAAATACAATAAAGTTGCTGGCTGTGGTTGCTAGGAGCTTTGTAAAGAGACACAAGGAAGGCGACTGATTGAAGTCAGTATGTCGTGTTTGTTGGCAACACCTTACATACACAAATCATTGAGGCATTAGTCATGTTCAAAGAGCGCCAGAGAATGAGGGTGTCTGTTTGATTCAAGTTTTATATGGTTGTAACTCTTCTTTGTTTGGTGGTACAGTTTTTTAGGTCACAGAGAGGAGGAAATGTAGAGTTTCAGGTGGAAGTGTGTCCAATTTTGTTCAGCTTGTCTTGAAGGAGTAATATTTATTGTGAGACATTACACAACAACAACCTGAGAAGCTGTGTGCAAAAGAGTTTGGATACCAGAGATGTTACTTTCTTTTAAAACTGAAACGCCTGCCTCTCTGTCAACACCTGACCATGTGTCTGTCTGGTTGGTTTTGGTGTTTTCTTCTGTGGTTTTAAGCCTGAGTGTGAGACTTCGAGGCAGCTTGTGTATGCATGTATGATCAACCCATGGCAGGTATGCTCTGCATGCAGTCTGACCAGTCCAGGCACATTCTTGAGCAGCGCAAAAACGTCATTCTGAATCCTCCAGGCGGGCTGCAGGGACTGATGAAAACACAAACCAGTTGCTGCTGACACACGGTGTAATGTACAGCTGTTTGGGTTTAGCTGTACAGCGTGTTACCACTGAGCAGGAGCTCATTTATTTTAAGGGATGGTGTTTAAACAGAGGGATTAGTTAATGGATGTTTGGGGAAATGGTGTATAGGAGAAAGCTCCCTCTGGTTGTCATCACAACCATGTTTGAAAGGTTGAAAACTACACTTATTGTAATATTTCGTCAAAGAAAAACTGCAAAGTTTCTTCCTTTAAAATGATGTCACTTGAAAGATTTTCAGATAAGGAGGAGCTGCATGCCAGGATTGACATTCCTCCACAAAGACAGCATTCTGTGTGTGTGTGTGTGATTCATGCATAGAGCTGTGCATAGTTTTCGCATTCGTCTGTGCCTGGTGTGTGTTTCTGTGCATCTTTTGTTCTTGCACAAATCTTTTTTGTGTATTTTTGTCTGGACTGAAACTCCACGCCCTGTCCAGTGCCGGGTACTTTTAAACCGGTATTGTCATAGCAAGCAGGACTAAGCAATTGTGTAAGAGTGATGACACACTGCAGGTATGCTGCTATACACCTGGGGATGACCTTTGACCCTTTGTTAATGAAAGACAACCAGGAGTTATGTAAACTATGTGAACCAAAAACACTTCTCAGAATCAAACTGAAACCTTGAGCTGTCTCATTTTTCCTTTTTTTTTTATTTACCTTTCTTAAGGGAGACTACTCAAAGAAAGGAAATTGAAGTTGAATGTTTGTAGTGTCTGTTGCCAGAAAGACGTCCTGTTGGATTCTCTCGTTTCTGTTTTTTCTCTGTGCTGTCACGTGACACCCGAACCAGCCTTGTACATGTCACAGAGGTGTGTGTACCTCCAACAGTGAACCATTCTGTAGTCTGAACCCAGCTGTTCTCTCAGTGAAATATGCGTGTACCTCTGCACAGATGTCAGAGAGTGTTTGACTGATGGGGAACAGGGGGAGCTCCGCAGGTAGAGATGATGTAACGACAACACTGCAGCTTGAAAATGCAGACAGAGCTTCATAGCCTCATGTGATACCAAGGGGAGTGATGATTTTGTTTTTGCTCTTAACCAAAGGAATGTGAATCAAAAATCACCTTTTAACATTAGTTTTGTATGTTTATTTGTTAATCTTTACCTCCCTGAAAACCTGACCCTTACTCTGGTGACGTATAGAATATTTTTGTCTCAGATTGTTTCAGTTTCCTTGTTTATAACTTGTTCTTCCACCTTTATTGTCTTTCGTGAGTTCAACATGGACAGCACACCACAACATACATATAAATAACAGATGGACAGTTTCAGCAAATATACTTCTGGAGAGAAGAGATCTATGTAGTGTCGATGCAAAGTAGGGGTATCCCAATACAACTTTTTCACTTCTGATATGATACTGATATTGCAGCCTTGATATCAATGAGATGTGGGAATCACATCATGTTTAAATCACCTTGCATGCTGTCACCGACTGTGCTGTACAGCTGTAGTGAGGCAGAATGGGAAACTAAGTGTCTGAACAGCAGGACTTACCTTGGATAGTGGATATAGCATAAATCTATTCTAGTATAAGGTGGGGAAAGGAACTGTTTGATTCTTCATTATTACATAACTGTTCAAATTTTGTGTGATATTTTGTATTTCTAACACTGATCAAAATGCTCAACACTGACACCATCTGATGGTTTCAACACAATAATATGCTGTATTCAGTTACGAAACTTTTTTCTTCCTTAAAGAGGCTCTTTGATTTTCCTAATTTCTATTGAAATATACGTAGAACAAGCTGAACAAAGATAAACTCAAGAGAAAAACCACACAGTCAATAAAATGCCAGGAAATAGTCAAAATTCAATAGCAAAGTTCTATTTATCAAAGACCCAAAAGAGGAAGAGTGGCAGTTTTTTAAGTGTGTTGAGGGCTATTCCATGTGTTAGCGACAGAAAAAATGCAGATTTTCTTCCCTTTAAGAGGGGGCTTGTTAACTTTCTCGTGAAGGACAGAGCAGTGAGTGTTTTTATAACAAGTTATGAGTCTTGGAGCAAAGTGTTGGAGTCCAGAGGCTGCAGCACATTGATAAATCACAGAGTCATAACCCGTAACTGGTAACAGCACTTTTGTTTATGAGCTACTTACATGATAAAAGCAAACACAGTTTGTTTATGCAAAATAACAAAGGAGTCAGAACAATAACTCGCCACATGACTATTATTATCTGTATTATTAGAAGAAATATGATTTCTTTGACTTTCTGAGTCTGTTTTATGACTTCAGGGAACTTAAATGTGAATTTGTCCCCATCCAAAACAATCACTCTGACAGCAAATAAATAAGGGATAAAAACAGTCACGCCTGGTTGTGTTCAGATCAATTACATGTGAAACTCTGCTGCTGTTGTGACTATACATTACAAATATTATAAGATAATATTAGCTCAGTCTTGTTCCAGTTTGGTTGATGAAAAATAACAGAAATGTGTTTTCAGTTTCACACAATCCTTCGGCTCATGAAACATAATGAAAAAGCAGTGTGTGGGAATGCTGCTCTACTGATATGTTGTTGTTGTTTTTGTGCTCTCAGTCTCTGGTGAAGTTTTATGTGCTTATTTATCAACTTGAGCTTATTTCACAGCCGTGGTTCACCCAAGGTTTTCCTGAATTAAGCACAGGTGTGTCACCGCTTTATGATCTGTGTTGGAAGTTAGAAGAAAGACTCAAAGAGCATTAACAAACTGCAAAGTGGAGATTCTGTGACTGATTATTTAAAGGAGTCCAAGATGTAATGTAGTAGGATGCACATTTGGTGCAGATGGGGAGTGATCTATTCTTTCTCTTGTTTCAAACAAGCCCCTGAAGTTCACATCTGTAAGATGTATGTAAAAAAAAATCTCAGTTCACAAAGCTGGGTGGAGATTAACCCTCTCTTTTTCTCTGCAGATCATGATCGAGTTCTGCCCTGGGGGTGCTGTGGATGCCAATATGTTGGGTGAGTCTATCTCTCTGTTTTTTTCTCTTACCTTCTTCACGAGAGTCAAGTTCTACGCCTGAAGCAGAGCTGTGAGGAAATCTTTCGTTTTAGCTTTGACTTAAAGTTATTAGAGACAGTGGTGTGCATGGGAGGGGGGCTTTTTGGGAAGCATGACATATGCTAATGTTCTCTCCTGTACTCTCCTGGGAGCCAAAATGAGTGCCAAAGTGGGCATTTGGGAGCCAAAATACAGACTTTGTGTGCTTTTGTTTTCTTTTTGCCCCTGCTCTTCAATATGTCTATGCACGCCACTGATTAAGTATGATAAAAGGTGTGAAATGCTTTTGTTGGATGATTTTGTACAACTCAAATCCACACATTTAAGAATGATGGTGTGATTATTTTTACTTTTTCTTTGTGAAGAACATTTCATATCTTCTTCTTTTCATGCTCTAAAAAAGCAGTCAGAAAAAGTTGAATCCCCCCCCTGTGTGGGAAAACCCCCCTGGCCTGTTTTCTCTGAGTAATCCACATCCTCATAACTGTCTGCATCCCCTCTGCAGCTAACCAAACACACTCACTGAAGAATAAAGTCTGCAGGGCAGGACGGCCTCTGATGTGTGAAATCTTTTCTGATCTTTTTACTCTGTGAGGGTTTACTTATGCAGGAACTTTATCTGTGAGACTTCACAGAAATCCCCCCCAGGTTTACCTCCTTCTGTTTTCTCTCGCACACCTCATAAGGCCAGGAGACTTTGCTTAGCTAGGATTTTGTACAACTGGAATATGGAATGTGCAAAGTGTGCATGATGATCTCTCTGCTTTTGTTCTTACACCTCTCCCCTGCCCCTAATTTCATCTCTTCATCATCACCCTCCTGCCTCTGCCTCTTCCTCCCTGATCAGAGCTGGATCGAGGGCTGACGGAGCCGCAGATTCAGGTGGTTTGTCGCCAGATGCTGGAAGCTCTGGCCTACCTGCACAGTATGAAGATCATCCACAGAGATCTGAAGGCTGGGAATGTCCTTCTTATGCTGGACGGGGACATCAAACTGGGTGAGGACTTTTAGGTTATTTTGCTCATTTTATGTGACTGTTGTGTTGTTTTACAGCTCATATCTAAGCGAGCTTTTCAGGTAAATCATATTTTATACTTGCAGGCATCATAGTTTTAAGTGTCTCATCTGTGAGTTTTAGAATTGTTCGTGAAATAACTTCTTTATTGTATACTGAATTGGGCAAAAACTTTGAAAGATTGGTAGATTTTCCTTACATATTTATTGTGGATGTATAGATCTAGATATTGACGTCTTTTAAAGGGAGTGTGAGTACTTTTTAAGTGGTCTTTAAAAACTCTTATCTCTCTATATATGCCTGGTCATAATCCAAAACTTAAAATGAGATTATCAACACCAAAATAGATTATTTCTAAATGCTATTTCTCAGTTTCCTCATTGGGTTGAACTGGACCAGATTGCTTTGTGGCACATCCAAGTCTCTATGACAACACCAAGCCAGCTGACGAAGTTTAGCAGTGTGAAGAGAGATCTGTGTTTTTGTGTTTTTGTGCAGAAGGAAGCTAAACAGGAGAGTGATAGAGCACAAGCTACAGGCTAAAACGTGATCCAAAGATTAAAACGCAAACTAAAGGCCAAAACAATGGGCCAAGCTCTTTGAAGTGCCAGGTTACATGAGCTCTGCCTGGTAGATGAGCACTGGCAGGACGTAACCAGGATTCACTAACATTACATGCTACAGACATGTCTCAGAGCACTGGGCAGTTTATTAGCGCTGAATGGAGCTGAATTTCAAATTAACAGAATGGAAGACGGTCAAATTCTCTAGGTTTTTAGGACATTTGCTGATGCAAGAAATTGAGATACAGAAACTCTCAGTGAGTAAAGCAGGTCTACAGCACTACAAGAGAGGATGACATTGTTAAACTACTCTGAGAGTTATCAGTTTGATCACATTAGAAGAGAATAACCTTTCATTTTTTTGCATCCTATTTTGCATTCTGTCCCCATTTCACTGACAAAATGATGCAACAGGAAGTAATTCTAATATAGGCCACACATTCCTCTTCATTTCAAGCTACAGGTTATCACTGGAGCTCTGCCATGTTTTTTTTTCTTTTTTAGCTTACAAGGACACTGCTGTCACTCACACACACACATAAACACACACATGTAAGACAGAAGCCCTGTCCCCTCCTGTGGCGCTGCAGGAGGATCAGGAGTGAGCGTTGCATGGGAAAACAGCGTGCTCTGAATTTTTGCGCATTTCTATTTTATTGGATTTTTGGGAGTTCTCCACATTCCTCACATTGCACAGCTGGTGTTGTGGCCCAAGTCCAAGTGCCAGCGTGTTTTTGTTTTGACAGTCATTTCCAGAAAAGGGAAATTGGATCATGGATATATTTTAATATAAATTGTCTCCATGTCTGTTTTGTGACTTTTTTCTTCTCAGTATCTACCTGACATTTTGACCTTTAAGTAGAAAAAATCACATCAAAACAAATAATATTTGTCTGTTTTGCTTGTGAGCTTTCACTTTCGGTAATCTCTCTGGTTCTTGGTTATTTGTGACCGACAAACCCAAAACACCTGGGAAGGACTATCTGTCAGCTGCACATATCTTACTTAAACTTAATTCTGACTGGTTTATTTATCCATTTATTCAACACTGATTAAAAAATGGTCACACTGCTTCTGCAAATGTGCTTCTTGCACTTGTTGAACCCTTTTCAGATTCTCATCTTGGACAACACAGTTAGAAATAATCACAGGGAGTTGCCCTTTTAAACCCATTAAGTCGTGACACAGGCTCATTTACAATCTTCAAACTTTTTCAAGTCAAAGAAAGCATCAATTAGCTTCCTTTGAGATCAGCCAAATGCATTAAATCCATCTATGATACATTGCATTTAACACTATGTTCTCCCATGCAGCTTAAAATGTTGCCCCATTCAGCAGGGTGACTCAGAAATATGTAAAAAACAAAAAACAAAACAAGACTGTGTTATTGATTATAATATATTATCAGCAATTTATGGCAAAAACTGGACATTAAGAAAATAACAACCTCACAATGTTGGGTTTTGGACATTTATTAAGTTTTCAACCTCACTAATCTGCCCCTGGGAGCCAAAACATGCCCTTTATTTACCTTTTTTGTCCTTTTTGCCGTTACCCTAACAAATGTCTGGTCACGCCACTGTATCAGCTGGTAACACACCTAATCTTTTGGACTTAAATGTCGAAATCATAGCTTTAAAGTGCAGTAATACTATTTATTGTCTCTCTAGAAGGTGAAATTATTCCCTCCAAAGTTTAGGCTGCAACCGTCTAAATGATACGTTCGAGCAGGAAGTCAAAAACATTTGAATTGTAGTCTAGAAAACCGAGACAGTCACTTAAGTCCCAGTAATAGAACATGCCAGTTAGTAATTGAAGCAGTGAGCCAGCTGCCTTGTGAGTAAAATGCCTCACTCCCTGCCAAACACTTTTGAACTTCGGTCATGCTGCACATAATATCCTAACTCTCAGAGAAAAATGAGTCCAGCCAAAGTAAAAACAACCCGTCTATAATCCGAGGGCCACGCAGGGAAACCAGGGCAGCTTGTTCAGGGAGCAGAGCAGCTATAAATTTTGGCTTTGTATCTCTGCTCATTACAATGTCATGACAGTTTTACAGGCTACAAACAATCTGTCTGATGAAGCTTTTGATCTGACTGTCCTGGTGCATGCCTTTAGGAAATTTTTTATCACCTCGCTGACTTCCTGGTGTCTGTGTTTTTTATTGCAGCTGACTTTGGAGTGTCTGCAAAAAACACCAAAACCTTACAAAGAAGAGACTCTTTTATTGGGACGCCATACTGGTGAGTACACTGGGACAACACAACAAGCTGTAACAAACGGCTACCAGTAACTAACAGTACACTGTAACTAACAGCCAACTTTCACTGATACAACCATTTACTGTATATAGAATGGACAGCGTGCTTCCGCCCGTCACCGTTCTACGTTTTTGAAGCCAAGAAAAACCTGTTTCTCTAGCCGCCATTGTGCAGCCAGTGTCTGCGCAGTAGAGAATTTCCGGTGGAGCCAAGTAAAAAAGAGTAATAAAAATATGTATTTCTTCTTCTTCAGAACGTTTAGTCTCCTTTTGGCTCTTTCCCGAAGTTTCTTATATCCCCGATAAAAACTACTCACGAACGGCAGCTGTCAACTATCGTAAAACAAAACTTATATCGCAGTTTTTAACGTCCAATAACTAATGAGAAACTAACTTCTCAGGAAAAAAAACACCTGAACACCATGCAACCAGATGACATCGTCATACTACCTTAGCGTAAGGATGAGAGAAACGTTTCTATGAGGTATCGTAATTTTTTTAAGTTTTCCCGGCTCATATCTGGAATACATGGGGAGGCGGGGCTTATGACCTATACTGCAGCCAGACACCAGGGGGCGGGGCATCTGCTGGAGGCTTCAGTTTGAGCCGAAAGGCGTTACGTCCACTCATTATACAGTCTATGGTTACAACTGTTAGCCTAAAGCTAATTGTAACCAACCATAAATGGTGATAAAGCAACTTACTAAAGATAACGGCTCAGTAACTAATAGCTAATAAAAAAATTGGAATACACCGTAACTAACAGCTAGTTATAATGAACAGCCAATTGTTACCAAACTCACAGCAAACTGTAACAAACAGGTTATTGTTGATAACAGCTTACTTTAACCACTGCTAACTAACAGCTAACTAACAGTTTAGTGTGACAAAACGACCAACTGTAGGTAACAGCTTAGTGTAACTAGCAGCTAACTGTAGCTAATGGCTAACTACAGATTGAATTGTTCTTAAATCTAACTCTGTATAAAAGCTACCTGTAACTAACAACTGACCAACAGCTTAATGTATCCAACATTTTACTAAAGCTAGATTTAACCAACAGCTGACTGTAACTAACAGATAGAAATAACTGTGACTAACAGCAAACTTTAATGAACAGCCAACTGTTACCGAGCTTACTGTAACCTTCAGCTAACTAACAGCTAACCTTAACAAACAGTCATCAGTCATGAATATTTAGCTAATGTTCAAGTTTTGGCAGCTCATTGGGAGGGTGGCTAAACTTTATAAAGCTACAGAACTAGCTTCGGAGACACTTTAGATTAGGGAACACATATTCACCATTAACTAGGTGCTTATTAACATGCATATAAGTAGCTTGCTAGCCCCTGATTAGTATTTATTAAGCATGCATTAACCCCTTATTCTACCTCTATTGCATCATGAATTCAGACTTTTCCATATATTAACTCCCAATTATTACTTATTGACTACAAATAAATGAATATGTGTTCCCTAATCTAAAGTGTTACCCTAGCTTCCTTTCAGCTTACATAAGCTTACACTAATTAGCCTCTATTTTGTGTTATATTCATGGCTTTGACAACATTTAAACCAATGTAGCATATGCTAACTGCTCAACGTGATACAGTTAGCATAACCTCTTTTCAACTTATTTCATTGAATTGAAATTAACACGTTAAAATTGTTTCTTTTTCTGATTTATCTGAGTTCCAGTGTTCAGTGCAAGTTTCCAGAGGCTTAAAAAATATAGGTACATCAGTCAGGAAGGTAGGGAGGGTAAATAACCTTTAACCCTAAAATAAAGCTCCTTGCCAATGGCTTGGGAAATTTTCTGCAAAACAAGAACAACAAAAGATTGAAATGTTTGAAAAATAGGATGTGTACCTCAGTATCACAATAAAAACTGTAGACATGTGGCCATCCCTCTGTGAGCTATGTAAGTGCTGCTTTATTGCTTGTGGAGAACAGATTTCCTGCAAACCACAACTCATCCATTATACATGAAGGCGAATGAAGTTGTGTACACACAAACACACTTGCCCCGATAACTGAACCAAAGACTTTAATCCTCCATTGTTGTCACAACAGCACCACTCTCTCCTCTATACCTGAACAAATTGGAAAGGTATCCTTGAAGTATGAGTCACATTGAGCCTTGTTCCACACTGTACTCCCCAGAGCAAATACAGCTTCAGTCAGTTAATCATTGACCAGAACAGGTTATCATCCATCAGAATACCCTCCCTTCTGAAAAAAAAAGGCTGGGCCCTCACTTTGCACAATACTGATTACACTGAAAAGGAAAATTCCAGATATTTAGGGTGTATTCCTCTGTCTTTATAACATAAATCAGAAAAGTGGAACGAAACTGTGTGAGTATTTGTTTCTACCTCTTGAGAAAATCTGAAAGTTCTGGAGCAACAATGCAGGTTGTCAGCAAACACACATTGCTCAGGTGAATTGTGCTTCATGTTGACACAAAGAAAAGTGATTAGGGGAAGAGAAACCCTCTATATCCCCAGGCAGTAATCATCAACTAGTCATTTCCTGCCCAGCACACTTATAACCATAGTAAATCCTTCAGTTGTTATGAAATGAGAATATCGATTCATGGTGATGTAACCTTTACAAGCTCTGAAACCACACCTTTTTTTTCTCGAGAGGAGAATTTGACATCACAAACAAGAAAATACACAGTAGGGATCATGCTTTTTTCTCAATTAGGCACATCAATTTGTCTTGTCAACACATTTACATTTAGGGTTATGTATCCTAAATATCAAAATATCTTCTCCAAAAATATGTACTTCACATTCCATACACTCCAACATCAGCTTAGGAAAGTGAATTATTGGCTAAAGAAGCAAAGGCTGGTAAATTATTGTCCTCTTCCCAACTAGTTTCAAGGCTTCATGTTAGTACTGTATTAACCCTTAAGAAATTGCAATGATTGAAATTAATTTGAACAATTGACATAATGTTATATTCAGGGGTAAATATCACTGATGCCAGCTGTCATTTCGCGCTAAAGCTCCAGGGCAATGAAAGAGGCTCAGACGCAGTGATACAAACTGGGAAAGTTTGTAAGAGCACAGCACAAATCACCCAGAGTCGTCTATTTTGTGCGTTGGTCTAGACACATATGAATTTGCAGGTAGTTGTACAGATATGTATAATCTTGTGCCATCTCTGCTTTTCACAAGTGCAAAGATGTTTCTACTAATTTCATGTGACAATTTGTTGTTTTATAAGGCATTTAAAACATTGTTTTGTCTACAAGGTGTCAAAAATAGTGTTGAAAGCAACTTCCTTATCTAATGTGATTTTTATTTTTGCCATTTGAAGTTGTTTTCTGTTTTAAAAAAATGATTTTGAAAAACTCCCTTTCTAAAAAAAAAATAATCTTGAAACCAGGGTCTTCTATTAGAACAAATACGGTAATTTGCCCTTTGCTTTTTCACCCCTAAGTTTCTCATTGCATCGATTGTGTCATGGCTTATTTTGTAAATCCCCTGTGTCCCCTCCAGGATGGCCCCAGAGGTGGTAATGTGCGAGACGATGAAGGATGCTCCGTACGACTACAAGGCCGATATCTGGTCTCTAGGAATCACCCTGATTGAGCTTGCTCAGATTGAGCCTCCGCACCATGAGCTCAACCCCATGAGGGTGCTGCTGAAGATCGCCAAGTCGGAGCCCCCCAGCTTGGATAGCCCAAGCAAATGGTAAGGAGGCTTTGAATCAACCCGTAGAAGATATAAAATCATGACTCAGCAGTTAGGTTTGATACTAAAAATGTATCAAAGAGGCGTATAATCTTGCATCTATGTCTCACCGAGGCATTTAAAATCATCCCGTTACCCAATTCTTGCACACTCAGTGTACTGTAATCTACCCCAGACGCTCCATGCATCACGCTGTCCTCCCTCTCTTCTCCTGCACTCTGTTTTTTGGTCTCTCCAAACTTGCAGCATCGACTCAGCACGGAGGCCAGACTTCAGCGAGTGCCAAACTATAACTTCTCCCTATCAGTTTTATGAGTCCGAATGTTCCAAAGCGGCAAATGTTAGCACAGCAGAATTGGAGTTATCAGGTGCAGAAAGGAGATGCGGGGATGAGGAGCTGACTCATCATCGCTGTTGAAAGATTTGTTTTACGAAGCACAGCTGTGCACAAAGATGATCCACATGTAGCAACTTCACAGATCCAGAAATGTTCCCAAATATTTACTCATGTTTTTACTGTCATTTATCACTCCCCTCCCTTTTATTGCCTGCTTTTGTTTTTGATTAAATCTGCTTTCTTGTTTTTACTCCAGGTCACCTGAGTTTAAAGATTTCCTGAAGAGATCTTTGGATAAAAATCCGGAGACTCGTCCGACTGCGGTACAGTTGCTGGAGGTAAGCTCTCTGTGATCTGATGTGCAGTAAGTGTTATATAATGCTGCACTTTGCTGTATGATTGTCCTCCCTCTGTCCTTATCTTGCACCAACACACATAATCTGCTATTTTAAGACCTGAATGGAGCGATCTATGTCAGGAAAGTGAGCAACGCCCCGTGGAGGGCACTGACATGCTAGGGAGGTCGGCGGTAAGTAGAGCAAAAAAAGGAGAAAGAATGTACAACATCAATGCCAATGAAGTCGGGATGTTGTGTAAAAAGTAAACAAAATCAGAATAGAATAATTCGCAAGTCCTCTTCAACCCATATCCAA